>JAULBS010094627.1:0-12002 GCA_032355785.1 Symmetromphalus regularis | reverse complement strand
GATAAGCTACAACTTGAGCCGTCACAAAAACTCACATGAGATAAGCTACAACTTGAGCCGTCACAAAAACTCACATGAGATAAGCTACAACTTGAGCCGTCACAAAAACTCACATGTGATAAGCTACAACTTGGCAGAGACTTGTTTTCGTCCAGTCCGCCTGTGAATCGGTCGGTCATCGGATCGATATTTCTCAGTTGACTCATCTGCACTCTGGGCTATTTTCCGTTCCAACCAGTGGTCCACAACTGGTTCATCAAAGGCCATGGTATGTGCTGTCCTGTCTTGGACGGTGCATATAAATGACCCCTTGCCGCTTATCGGAAATAGTAGCCTATGTGGCGGCAGCGGGTTTCCTCTAAATAAATATCACAATGACCATATGACTGACGTCCAATAGCCGATGATAAGATACAAATCAATGTGCTCTAGAAGCATCGTTAAATAAAACAAACTTTACTTTGTTTTCGTCTAATAAGGTACTAAGTTCCAAAAATAATAATCTGTTATAAGAGTTAGGTATTAAGTATAACTCATAAAACAACGTCAGTGACATCAGCAAATCAAAACAAAATTCCACAGTTTTATTTTATAAAAGGTTTGTGACTTCATGCCCAGTTTTTTATTTCCTCGTCGTTAAAGGGCCACCATGACAGTTATCAGTGACAGTCGTCATAAACTAGAAATAGTAATATCATCTAAATACAGTGCCTAATCTATCCGGCGAAATGGAGGGTTTTTTTTCGCCAAAAGTTGGCTCAAGTCGCCGAGTTATTAGCAGTAATGAGAAGTGGAAGTCACCGTCTTTTTTGTCATAAATATGTTATCTGATATTAAAATCGCACGCTGTGCTGATTTAACAAAGTGACATGTCTAGACAGAAAATACAAATTCTATTGCTGAACGCCTTTGGTTAGGCCAAAATGAGATAATTATTTATGTGCTCTTCATGGTTTTTATTGTGTGACTTGCAATGAAACAATAAATCTTTCAGAAAATGGTGTAGTATATTTAAATTATATGTACAGTCAAAATTTAATAACTCAAACTTTGATCTCTAGACAAATTCCATCTCTCAAACTGCCGCACTTGTTCCAGCTAACGATAATAATGGCTTTTGAAAACTCTATCATCAATAACTCGAAAAGCTCGATATCTCAAAACCATTTTTCAGTCCAAGTCTATTAATTTGATGGGAAATAGCCTTTGAAACGTTGAAGAGCGAGAATGATCAAGCTATTGTTTGTGGTTGTAATTACAGAATGATCGATCATTACCTGAGCAAAACGAAATACCCTTGTTTCTGTTGAAGGTGTTTGTACATGGGATAAGGCTTCTTTTGATAATACTATCAATCTATGTTTCTAACAATATGAAATGGTATTTATGCTTTTCAACTGTAATGTCACTTTCGAAATCAGTTTTAGAATTTCGTAAACTCGAGTAGTAACAAAGCTTATAGCGCCCCATGAACTGCTTTCCATAACCTTGACATTAATCTATTTGAGCATCATTGTCTAGCCTGACCTATTTAGAAGAGGCTATGTCCTACTTCCACTGTAAAACCACAGTTGATTTTGATGGTCCTCTTGCATAGAGTTCAGTTCAGCACAAAATCTTTCATCATTTCAAAACAGTCTTTGAGTTTCTGTCACTGTCTTAAAGAAAGAAAATTTTCCTTCTTCAAAGGCTTGACTGATTCCATTACAGCACACAAACTCCTTTGATGCAGGTTCATCCTCAGTGCTTTTTGTCCACACTAGCATGTAGATTATCTCCAAGATAACAGAACAATTTCTCTTCTTTCCCTTGTCTTAATGTGATGATAGTGACATCTACCTGACTCCTACAGTTAACCAGTTCAATTATTGCTTGAGAGTTAGAACAATTTCTCTTCTTTCCCTTGTCTTAATGTGATGATAGTGACATCTACCTGACTCATACAGTTAACCAGTTCAATTATTGCTTGAGAGTTAGAGCAATGTCTCCTTTGGTGTGGAACGTTTTCCCATTTCTACTCTCAAACATCCTTATGTGGATCAAAAGTTCTTTCCACATTTTAGCCAAGCCATAAATGTCTCCACCAATCTCTGGTTGACACATTCAACTTCACACTGTCCTGGGTACTAAAAAGTGTTTGTTGAAAGTCCTAATACCATCTTCATTCTCTCAAGTATAAGGCTGCTAAACACAGTAAAGACTTGAACATAAAAAAAGGAACTTCACTCTTACAATAACAAAATTGTTCTGACAACAAGAGGAAACAAATCTATCCCTTTTTATACAAACTGTATAGTGATAAAACTAAGAAAAAAGGTAATGGAAAGTAGGTCATGATTGTGTATAGAAATAGGCCAGGGTTAGGCAATTAGCGGAAGTAGAACACACCCACATAAATAGGTCAGATTTGGCGATGAGGCTCAAATGGGTCAAGGTGATAACCAAGGTCACTGTCACAGAAAGTAGGTCATAGGGTTTTGTAGACCTTGTAACTATTAACTCACTTCTTGAAACTCGACCTTTTTAACTGACCCCTTCACTTTCAAGTTATCGAAGTTTGACTATACGTTTGATTAATTTTAGCCATTATGTATTCCAATGGTTTATAGTAATCATGTCTTAAATGTTATTCACATCAGTGTATATTATGACAATAGAGCCAAAACTCAGAAAAACGTAACATTCACTACAAGTGACATTAATTTTAATGGCGTGTTTGTATGTTAGTATTTACCTTGTCTTGCCGGTATGACATTTAAAACAAAACTATTTCATTAATCATTCAGTTATTGCTGTATTTCTAGTTGATGATGACTGCCACCAATTTAGACAATAATATTTTAAGTGCGATCTTATGCCATTACCTTATGTTAACGTCCTGTCAGTATGTTCAAATCTTGTACACAAATAGGCTTTATAATGTTCTACAATTGTTTCTCTATGCAAATAAATAAGATTTCTTTAAAAAAAAAAAATAAAAAAAAAACCCAGCTAAATAATAATAAAAAAAGAAATATTGTAGAAAGGTTCTATTTTTGCACTTTGGGTATTAATAATTTGTTATAACTCAATACCAGCAAGCTAATGGAGTGCCGTCCATTATTTCTCCACCAATTAGCAATAAAAGAAACTATAGGAAATAGAACGTTGTTTTTATATATTGATTTCTCTATGCAGACTCTTAAAGCGACTCAGCCTAGTATAATACTATTTTACCTTTAATATCATCATCATCTTCTTCATTATTATGATGATTATATTTATCAAAATCATTATTATTATTATATTTATCATCATCATTAGGATTATTATTATAATTATTTATCATCGTCATCATCAAAGATTTGTATATGTAATAAGATTTATTTTTAATAGTTATTTTCTTGGAATATAGTTTTTCTTTTAAAACAAAATAAAATATTACTTTCTATATTTCAATTTATTTGAATGGACGTAACTTTTTAAAATGTTCCCAGTAATTTATATTATTAACACATTGTGATGAACTCTCACGCGAAGTTAGAAAAAAGTGATTGGTTCCGAGAGCATTCCTGAAGCGCCACCTATCGGTGTGCTAATGCATTTATTAAACATTGATTTCGTTTTTGTTAAGAAAAAAGATGATGACACATTTGACCCGCTTTCACGGCAATTCACGTTCGAAGACATCAGTTATCTGCATGTAATAGAAAAAGAAGAGAAAAAAACCAGTGACTGCTGTTAAAGGATTCTAATATTGGAAGCCCGGACCACGAGGTTCATGTCTATTTTACAAGATTACTTCACATCAAACTGTATTTCATTTCAGCTAGTGTTATAGATGCTAGCAGGTCTGAATGCTAGGCATAGTGTAAATTGAATTCACGTCTTATACAGTTATTTCAATGCGAAAATTCAGGCTTATGATCTATTTACAGTAGCGTGCAGAAAAGGGGACATTTGAGGCGACGCCCCGGGCATCCATTTGAGAGGGCATCCAATCAAAGAGTGAAATTAAAATTAGGCCCTATACTTGAGTCTTAGGGGCATACAATCAAGGAGTTGGCCCCGGGAATCACCAATCCTCTTCAGACCACTGTATATAAACCACTAGTATACATAATTAGTTTAAGGTGATTAGCTTCCCGATCAGAATGTCATACTAATCTAGCTAAAGACAAAAAAAGGAAATTAGAAATAAAAACGGTTTAATTTTCTTTATGTGTTTTGATGATTTCTTGTAATTCAATAACAGTAGGATGTATCAGATAGCATTACATTATTTTACCCACGAGAAATACAAGGAAAAATACGATCTAAAGGCTTTTTAAAAACATTTTTACTGGATGTTCACTATTTTTATTAATCTAATAAAACTTCATAACCACGCATGAACGTAATGTAGATCAAGGTGGAACGTTTCCATGACTTGCAGTGAGAAGTCGGATCAATCTCTTTAAACTGACTCATTTTCGCCTTTTCTCATTCCAATCAGTGGTTCCCAACTGGTGAACGAATAGCGGTGAAATCTGCTGTTCTGTTTGTGAGACAGCGCGTATAATAATTTGCTATTCACAGTTACTAGCCTATGTCGCGATGTTGGGTTTCTTGTGAAGACCAGGCACCGCGGAGTAGGGATGCCGGGGGTGGGGGCCTTGCCACCACTTCTTAGGGACTACTAATAAAACAAAATCATTAAACTAATGTTTTTGCAGAATAAAACTATTTTTAGGCTTGGTAAAAAAATAAAGTGGCCGAAATCTGGAGAGTTTTCGTAGTATGAATGAATACCTGCAGGAACGCTGCTACCGTTCGGTCACCAACTTTTCAGTGACCCCCCCCCCCCCCACACACACACACACACACTTTCAGATGCACTCCGCAGGCACTGGTGAATACCATGAGTGGCAAATACTACGTGTTTGACAGCTAATTGTCGCTGATTAAACAAACAATCTTTTCCTTTCCTTTCACAAGAATATTTTTATTTAAAATTCATATGTACTGGTCTATAAATATTAATTTTAAATGGTTAATAAAACAAATGATATGCTTGCCTTATAAGTAAGTTAATAGTTTGGGAGATTTTCGTGTGGTTTTAAACTACAGATTGTTTTTCAAATTAACCGAGTTAATAAAAGCTGGTACAGAGCAGTATCTTCTTTCAAATTGGCTTATGTTACAAAGAAAAAAAAACATTTGAGCAGTCACACGAGAAAAGCTACAACTTGACAAAACATTTGTTTTCTTGAAATAATGTATTTAGTTCAAAAACTAAATAATATGGTTTTTCAAAAGAACACATGTATATATTCTTTAAAGTTTGTACAAGCCAGTATCTTCTTTGAAATAGCTTTTCCTTCTTTAATTAAAGAAACAACAAAAACTACTTCATCAGTTTCATATTTTTATCTTTGCATAGAAATTTAAAGTCACACTGACCTCTATACACAACTGTGTGATAATACGTCTTACAATATTTTATCCTACAACATCCCTTCTTCTCCTGCATTTAACATCTTCATGTTGTAACATCTGAAATAATATTATAGCGATTTTAAATACCCCATAAGAAACATTTTTATTACCTATATGAATTACACATAATTGTATTAATATTATTGTGTATTTAAATTACCTATATGAATTACACATAATTGTATTAATATTATTGTGTATTTAAATGTTAGCAGCTTTACATGTTGGATCTTGATCTTTAATAACTCGATGCACCGCGGAAAAAAGGGAGAAGGGCGGGGCATGCCCACCTATTTTTAGGGGATAACTAATTAAAAAAACACAAATAAATGTTTGTTGCTGAATTAAAATATTTTCAAGCTCGATGACAAAATAAAGTAGCCGAAATCCGGAGAGTTTTCGAAGTATGAGGGGGTTCCTGCAGAAATGCTGCTGCACTTCGGTCACCTACTTTTCAGTGCCCCCCCCTCCCCCACACTTTCAAAAGTAATTCGCGGGACCTGAAATTATATTCATAAATATAGAAGATGGTGAAGTATTCATTGTACTCGTGTCGTAATATTTGTAATTATTATCATTTTGGACAAGAAGTTACGTTTAGGCACATAAGACGTATATTTGTATTTAATTTCGAGTGCACCTAACCTAGACTAATATAATTTGCGTTTCTTTCTCTGCTGTTTGTTTAGAATCGCCAGACAAGTGCGAGTGGTGGTAATCAGTCTGTACGTATGTAAAACTCATTTACAGAAGAGTGTAAAGCTTTTAATATCAACATTGACAATTTGCACCACACATTTTTATGTCTGGCCATGATGAACGCAAACAGTAATTCTATAAAATTAACTGATGCTTACGATTTAAAGGAGGAAAGCACAAATAGCTAATTACCTGTATTGCAATCAATTACATTCTGGAGTTTTTAAACGTTCATTTATAACCTTTACTAATAGTATAAACGTCTTTAAATTAAGCGTCGACTTGTCCAAGGTTAATAGGTACCTTTAAAGAAAATATTATGATGTGATAGACAATATGTAGACATACTTTAGATTGTGTAACGTTAGGGCATGAGATTGGCAGTCCTCCTACAGGCGGCCAAGAAAGGATGAAACTGTCTTGTATCGTTCTTGCATTAGCAGTTGGTATTTAACCTATGTATGTATACTACTCAAAAGAAGTTAAGGGTCAAACAATATTTTTTTGCATATAAATGTAACGGGTTAAAAGTTAAAGAGATGAAGAGAAAATGCTGATCTCTTTTATTGCTAAAATTGGCATGCATGTAGACTCGTGCAAATGGTGCATGAGGTGTCACAATAGGTGTTTCGAGGCAGGTGGTCAGTTTAGTCTCAGTTCTTGCTTCAAATCCACGAAAAGGAAATTTGGGTTAACTTAAACAGTTTCTAAAGATAAGTGCAATTATTGCATGTCCCATAATAACATAATGTCTATAGTCCAAATGAAAACAAAGGGAGATATTCCAACCCTATCTGGCTTTAAAAAGACATACTAGTCATCAAAACTTTCCTTTGATCCTTAAATTCTTTTAAATAGTATATAATTTTCAAGAAGGATAATCCACCTCAGTAAAAACTGTTAGCGTAAATTGATAATGATTCATGTTTTTGTAGAACCTCCTCACCAAAATTTAATGTTTGTGAGGGATTTCTAAAGCGTGTCTGGTGTAATCATTCCAATACCACCTAAAACTATTTTTTTAAAGACTGATTTTTATTCTTCGTTTTAAAAGGTAACTGTAATATTTTTGTTTGTAGTTAATAATTATTTTTATATAGTATATTTTAAAAATGTTTTGTTAACGAGATGTTCATTGAAGGGACATCGATAATATATCTGAATTTGTATTAGTAGTAAGAGACTTAAATCAGTGATAATGGTATTAAATTCGTTTTAGTATTACTGGTATTACTCTCAGTGGATTGTTTTATATTTATATGATGAGATTGTACATAGACACATGCTATATTTAATATCGTAAGTAGCTGTAAATATTGACACGAAGATAAACATCACACACACGAGAGTGGATGAAAACCTTTTCACCTTATACAAGTAATCTTTGACCGCAGTGACTTGTTTCATTAATACACCATCTTCCTAGACGATCTTACTAAAACTCAAGACTTTGTTTCAATTAAATGGTGGCACCTATTAAATGATCTGTCCTCGAGCCATTCGCAGCATTTCGCCATCATACAGACTGAAACATGATTACAACAAAGTGGTATAGTCTGATAAAATTGTTTTTGTCTGAAGGCTACGTGTACTTTATGTTTAAAAAAAATTAAGATTTAAAGAGTTCTGTATCTTCACTCTAGCGTTTGTTAGAATCCATTTAATTCTCAGTCACAGAAGGACGTTCAGGTTTCCAAATTATCACTTGAGGGTTTGATGGTTAGGTAAGCACATCCTGACTATGTCTGAGTTATCTGGATTGTGGAGAGAACAGTCTTGTAAAATGTGTGTCAATGTCTGATCTGTTTGTATGCAGGTGCTCAATACGCTGTCAACAATGCGAATTCTCTTTAGAAGGGAATGAAGACCATCGTGTTTCATTCTCAGGGGAATGTAATAGTGGCCTGCTTTCTGTGTAGGACTCGAAGTGAGTCATGTTTGGTTTTGGCGACAGTCACTTTTAGTTATGTTTTAAAAGTATTCTTGTGTTGGAAAGAACGTCGTAATTCTTACTGACGTCACTGTTTTGACTGTAGTATGTGAATACAAATCAATGACCCATCCCTATAAACACAAATTGTAATCACCCATCCCTATAAACACAAATTGTAATCACCCATCCCTATAAACACAAGTATAATATAAATGTTTTCATTCATCCCCATAAACACAAATTGTAATCACCCATCCCTATAAACACAAATTGTAATCACCCATCCCTATAAAGACAAATTGTAATCACCCATCTCTCTAAAGACAAATTGTAATCACCCATCTCTATAAAAACAAATTGTAATCACCCATCCCTATAAACACAAATTGTAATCACCCATCCCTACAAACACAAATATAACATTAATGTGTTCATGCATCCCCATAAACACAGTGTAATCACCCATTCCCATAAACACAAATTATGACCATCCATCCAAATAATACAAAATTCATGTTAATGTGCATGGTGATCACCCACCCAAATGGACACAAATTGTAATCACCATCTTAATAAACACAAATTGTAATCACCATCTTAATAAACACAAATTGTAATCACCATCCAAATAAACACAAATTGTAATCACCATCTTAATAAACACAAATTGTAATCACCATCCAAATAAACACAAATTGTAATAACCATCCAAATAAACACAAATTGTAATAACCATCCAAATAAACACAAATTGTAATCACTATCCAAATAAACATAAATTGTAATCACCATCAAAATAAACACAAATTGTAATCACTATAAAAAAATAATAATAATAATAATGTTTATGTGGAAAGCGTTTCTTTAATAATGATCACTCATTCAAATAAACACAAATTGTGATCACCCGTCCAATTAAAACCTATCTCCATAATCATAAAAGTGATGTAAATGTTTACTCATATATCAACTTGTTTTGTATATAGATCTCTATAAACAATTATTAGCCTATATTTCCTCCTAACAGATTGTTCAGTTATGACACGGTTCTCTGGCCTGTCTCCAGGAAGCTACCAATTAGCATACACTTGTCAAATTATAATTCATACGATATCGGACCTGTAGACTTAACGTTTATCAAAGCGGTGCAAATAGGTAGATTCGGGTTCTGTGATCTACTTATTCTGTTTGCCAGAAATATTCTCATACCTCAGCTTATCTAGAATGAATTACTTTAAATACTTCAGCATGGCAAATTGGTCTTATCGCACGATTACATCAAACTATCGTTTGGCATGGAAATTATTTTTTACAATCGCTCCTTGTTTAAATAGACAGACAAGTTTTGGCACGTGCAGAAAGGCGCGTTTTGTACCTTTTATGAATACGCAGTCATCTTCACGATGCAATGTCGTCTTGTATTTTAATAGCGTTAAAGTTTATTTAATATTTTTTGTCTAGTTGATTTAATCCATTGGGAAACTGTTTATTTTCTGTCCCATTATTTATAATATATTAGGTTATGAAGGGACCTTAATTTCTCGACAAATGTATTTACTTTCTTTCGTGTTTGACAAATGTATTTACTTTCATGAGTGTTTGACAGATGTATTTTCTGTGATTCTACATTGATTTTCTACGGTAAAACATTATTTTTCTCAAACAGGCTATTGAGTAAGCGACCGTGAGCAATCAATTGAAAATCACATTTCCCGAGTGAAACTATAAAATATTCCACCGAGTGAGCAATTATGGACATCACCGCACGAGCTGTGTGAATGCTGCGTTTGAAACAAGACAACATAAACTGTAAAAAATTTAATCGTGTTTTGATTAAATTATTATCAGTATCTACTGAATCACTCTGCTAGACAAACCTTCGTTAGATCTTCAAATTACTTTTACAAGACCGACGTCCTGTTCTCTAGATACCACTAATCATGGGCGACAAACGCTTCTTGCAAGTAGGGCGGGGACGGAGCCGGTGGGCTTCCTGGAAGTGGAGGGGGAGGAGACGGGGTAGGGTTGGGGGCAAGCAGACCCAAAATTAGTTTTTTTTTTAAATTCAAGGTTTTTGAAAAACCTTTTCCGGCTGAAACCTTCAAACTATAAGTAATAGACCCCCTGTATACGTCGGTATATTTGCACTAGGACTTCATAGTTAAAAGATTATTATTTAGGCATTTTATTTCAATTTTTAGAAGCAAAAAGTGAGGGGATAATTATATAGGCATCCACCCTGTCCAAAAAGTGGGTGGTTGTGTCCACTCGACCCCCCACCACCCCCGTCCCCCAGGATTTACACCCATGCCACCAAGATAATGTAGTGTAATGTAATTATTTCCTGGAAGTTTCGGTAGGTTCGAGAATATAACTGTCAATTATGCATTATTTCAAACTATGTAGATCAATGTGTTTTGTATTTGTATTTTCCTCACAATGATCGTCATGTACTGCCGTAACTAACGCGGTACACTACATATCAAACTGAGAAATATAAGAATTATAAATATGCGCGTGTATGACTATGTCACAAGTCACTTGGCTCTGAGAGGCGGGTATACTGATCATATTAGTTATTACTAGACCATTGACGTAGCCAGGATTTTATAATGAGTAGGATGAAATCAGTTTATATGGAGGGGGTGGGGAGTGGGGACAACTGCCCAGAAAGCACTACTAGGATTGAAAGACCGGCGAATATAAAAAGGCGGTGAGGGGTAAAACGGTGTGATTTGGAGATATTTCGTGGTACCCCTACCCCTCTGGGTGTATCGGAGAACCAGACCTGTTGATTTGATTTCGTGTAGGATGCATGAGGGTATTTAATTTACATGCATGTCTGATTGAAACTTTGTGTCAACATTAAACCTGCATGTGTCACTCACTCAGCAGTGTTGTCACGAGGGTGAGCACTCGCAAACAGTTTGACTGATTACCATCGTCTTCTATCACAGAACATTTATCCCACGTTAGGAGCAATAACCAGTCTAGTGAGCGACTACTGGCATTCGCCCTCTTGAACTTGTCATAGAATATTAACATAGAACATGTAAACCATTGAGCAGAAATTACCAGACTGTAGCGAATTTTGAAAAGAGCCATGATGCGTTTGGATCTGAACATCACCAGATAGTTTTGAATCTGATCTCATCCATCTCTATAGATCAGAACATAACTAATTAGTACTAAATCCGATATCTCCATTATTTTGTGTCTGGATCTAAATAAATCTAGTTAGTACTAAATCCGATATTTTCATCACTATAGTTTGTGTCTGGATCTAAACAAAGCTTGTTAGTACTATATCCGTTGTCATCCATCACATTAAAACAAAAAAATTATTATTATTATTTTCAATTTGCCATTATTATAAAAAAACATTTCTACTAACTGAAAAGTGAAGTATTTAACGCGACATCTGTTTCTTTCGTAGACAATGCGTTACAAATATTCTGTCTCTCAAAAGATTTCTAAATGGTTCAGCAAGCAATCTAGAAATTAGGTGGCACCATCTGAGCATGTTCAATATATCAACTACTCCCGTGACGCTGCTTGACACCTGATGACGTCATTGTAAAAAGTAGGGCGGATTTTCTAGGAATAATTAAACCTGCAAAGAGAAACTCAGTGTCTGGTCAGTGCATTTAAACCAGATAAGATATCTTTCCAGTGACATAGCATAGGGAACTCCTGCTGGGAATGGGGTGGTCACATTCAGTGTTGGTGCTACAATTGCGTGAATAATCAAATGTCTAGAAAATAGTTTGTACGTGAACTCACTGATCTCCTGCTGGGAATGGGGTGGTCACATTCAGTGTTGGTGCTACAATTGTGTGAATAATCAAATGTCTAGAAAATAGTTTGTACGTGAACTCACTGATCTCCTGCTGGGAATGGGGTGGTCACATTC
>JAULBS010094616.1:0-16894 GCA_032355785.1 Symmetromphalus regularis | reverse complement strand
ACAAATGCCAGATATAGATTCCTTGTGCTTTCTCCTTTCCAATGATACTTTATTTTTCAAAATTGGACCATTGGTTGACGAGTTATGGCAATTTAAAATTGGGTGGCCACACTCATTTTGCACAAATGTGGGGAAAAAGACATGTCCATATCTCAGAAACCGTAGGTCCGATTGAGATGAAATTTGGAACTTCTGGTTTTGGGGTCAAAATTACCCTGTATACCAAATTTCATTGAAATTTGAGAGGATAGGATTTAACTCATTGGGTGATCTGACATGGAATGACCCGCAGAGTCAATAATTATTTTCTCATTTAAAAATTAGAATTCTTCAAATTTCGAGATTTCCAGAAATATTTTGCAGCTATAAAAATATTCAGACGTTTTAAAAGAACGGCTAATGTGGGGGAATGCCCGATATGCGACTCGAAATATATATGTCACACCTCTCAGCAGAATTTCTTTTTTTTTTCAATTTATTTGTACGTGAGCATAATTCATTATTATTTTTAAAATATTGATAACCGAGATGCAGTAGTTATGTAAGTAGTTGAATAAAGTATTTCTAAGGACAAATCAAATGTTTATATTTAAAATTAATTATTTGTTTGAAAATTAATTAGGTCAAAGGTCTGTGGCAGTATACGTTTAATACTTTTATCTGTTCATAATATAGAGTATAACCAATAACAACAACTGAAAGATCAAACAACAGAACATTGGCCAATCAGAGAAATAATGATATACACATGTCTGCTTTGTTGCAGAGTGTGCATGCAATACAGTATAATATCAGTATCAATTAAACATTCAAGAAAAACAGATATAGGAACAAGTCAAAAGTAATGGTATTCAGGTTGTACTACAATTTTTAAATTCTGAAAAAAAAGGAAATCTCAAAAACTCAGTGGACTTCATCCATGTACAGACCAAACTTTAATGAGGATCTTCATTAATAAAATCAGGGTTTGAATTGCATCATGACTCTTAACATTCTAACAAGAATAAATAGCACAAATGCATGGGTTTTTTGGTGTGATTTTAAAGTAGAGTGGAACATAATGGAGAGGTTAAACATGTAAATATGATGCATGTACCAGTATGTGAATATTTATCCTGAATAAATATTCTGTAAAATATATTTTAAAAGTCAGTCTCTACATTTTTGACTAGTTATAACATTGATATAAGTGTAAATAAAGCTGCAAAGAAAATCTGAATTAGCATGAAGTTCTGCAACATTTAGAAAGAAGTGCTGATGGTACATAAATGTGTTTTAAAATAGCATAAAGACATGCAAAATGTACATTTGAAAAATAAACAAAAACAAATACTTGAAAAAAAGTTTTAAAAAACAACAAAGGTGCAATTGTATACTATTTAAACATAGTTTGATTTCATTAACAGTCAACAACTGTTAAAATAATGAAATTGTGGTTTTCATTTTATTTCTACTAAATTCTAGCTGAACTAAAACAGATTTTGTCTCTGCAAGGTTATAGTGATTAATCAATCTCTTATACACTACACACAACCATGTACATTTAATATTTGGTTGTTTTATCTGCACCAAAACAACAAAGATAAGAAATTTTTACAATATGGGTCATTTATGGCTGACAAATTATTGGGGTAGGCAGGTATTTTTATATATGTCAACCTGAGATTTTTACCATAATGTTACAGAAATACAAGACTTAATACATGTTTCACATTAACAACTACACTTAAGTCTGGTAACCATGCAAGTTATAAGCACGATCATGCATTTTAATGACAATAAATCAGTCTATAAATGCTACGAGCAGCGAAAGGGGATCCAGTGAGAAAGGGCTGGACATCTTAGTCAGACTGAACTGTGGTGTAAGTTGCACTGACCATAACATATTTAACTTAGAAAGCTAGCTGCTTAACACCCCTCCACCCTGCATGTTATTACACTCACAGCAGGAATAAAATTTTGAAAACTACCTATAAGACTGTTTATGTCTCCAGTTAGACCATGTATAAAATTAGGGTTAGTTAGAAATAAACAATTCTGTACCCTGAATACAACTAAAGTAACCTGTGTATATGTTCTACTCTACCTGGATATACAACAGATATGTTTAAGATTTTAAATATTTGTTTAGTCTTCATCAAATTTTAAATTATGTATTCCTGAGAAACACAATACTTAATCAGATAAACAGATTGAGTGTTATAAATATTGTGTGAGATGGGCCACGTTTATTACCAAATAAATTAAGTATCATACTTACCATGCATTTATGTATACATGATAAACACATAGATCTAAACATTTTTATAATGCAAAATTTAAGACAAGTTTTGGAATTTAGGGCTATGTTTTAGTATCCAGTGATTCTTAACCTACAGAACATATAACTGATTCCGTAATTGATTAATATGTTACACTATACCATACTGGACACTTAACAGTTATAAAACTGGTCACTATCGAACATGATAACTGGCAAACCACAATGTCCGGTTTAGTGAATTAAGTGGTTTAGTGAATTAAGTGATCTGTCTGAATACTGTATCATTTGCATCAGACAGCCTGGCATAAATTCAACTTAATAGTGATCTTTTCAATAATTTACTGCACTCTTTTATTCAAATTAACAGAGGCTGGCCATTCTAAAGTGTTTCATACTATAACTCACTGAGACTGTTCATCAATAAATTCTAATTACTAAAAAATCAATCAATTTCTCATTTTATTATTATTATTTTTTACAATCACCACACACTAAATCCATCCCACTACCAAATCACTGAAACAAAAATAATTTAAATTTTTTGACATATAGACAGAAAATAAATTTTATTGATTAAATGACTAGTACTTCCATTTACAGGGCTTAACACAATCAATACTTGCAATAAAACTGTGACTAAAAGAAAGAAATGTTTGTTTAACACCCTTATATATTGTTTAATCAGCAGCTACTGGCTCTGGTGTTAACATATTTGTAACACTTGGATGATTAACAACATGGTGGCGCACGCACGCACACACACACCTATACATACATAAACACTGTGTAGAAGCCGAAAACTAACTCCTGAAAAGTTTATTTTATGGTCTTCTAAGATATGAGCAGCTTTTAGCTTCAACATCTAAGAAAATCAAAACTCAACTTTTATGCCTATTGTGTACAATGATTTCTCCCACAAACTGGACAGTTGGAGAGAACAGGCTGGGATGAGAAATAGCCCAGTAAATCCACTGAACAGTACTGATTCCTCCCAACTGACTGTACCTCAGCATGGTACTCTAGCACTCAGCTATTATGTCCACTCCTTGTCAATAGTGCAGTTTTAGTTACACAACAATATGACATTCAAGTTTTGAAAAATAACCAATTTTTTTTCGTTAATAAAAAGCTAATTCCTTAGACAAACATACAAATTTATAACTTAATATAAGTATAGTATACTAAAAATGTTCCCAGGCTGTGACATAAACATATTTCAGGTCAGAACATAATATATGTAATGAAATTTCAGATCTCTGATATCTGCGAGAATTCATAAATCTGTATAAGCTTAAACATTTTGTATGTATATATATATATATGCCAGAGCAGTTAAAAAAGAAAATTAGTCACATTAAATGTAAAGGTCAAAAGTGTCTTAAATGTGATTAGAAATCATCACCAGGTCATAATACTACACATCTGTAGGTCAAACTGTTCTAAACCTGTTTTCCCTGATCAGTATACAAGTTTGGAAGTGATATTAAGGTTGAAATAGTCAGATAATTAGTTTATGAAATTCAGGCAAAGCCCTAGGGAAGTTACTCTACACCATTATTTTATTTGCAAGCATTTTTATTTATAGACACAAACATTACTTAAGATAAGCACCATAAATTTCACTGAAATATTATCCATAACAGCACTGCAATGTAAAAATATCTTGTAACTGGTTTATCAATTTAAAAGAAAAATAATCAAATTACAAGGAGCTCAATAAATTTTTATATCTAAAAAAATTTGTTCACAAATTACCCATGATTTTTCTTTCTTGGTTTTACTAGTTCACAAAAAAAACTGTAATGCTTTTAACATGATGGACTCAGGCTACATGTATTTAATATCTGTACTGTATGCCTTTCACTAGAGAGTAAAATTTTGTTATATTTTTACCACCACGAAAGAAAAAAAATTGGAATGGAACAAATTAATATTGTTAAATAAATTTCTAACTTTAATAAGCATGTGCAGTAGCCATCGCTTGTTAGTACCATGCTTAAAAGGATAACGTTTTATACTATTATGTATGATAAATGTGCAGTATGACATCACACATAAAATCCCTTATGATTATGAGGAGAAAAAAATGGGAAATTGACAGTTTTTTTTTAGGATGATAAATGTACAGTATGACATCACACATAAAATCCCTTATGATTATGAGGAGAAAAAAATGGGGAAGGGGTCCGTTTTTTTTTAGTATGATAAATGTGCAGTATGACATCACACATAAAATCCCTTATGATTATGAGAAAAAAATGGGACAGGAGTCAAGTTTTTTTTAGGATTAATAGTCTCATTCTTGGATCTAGATTCGATATCCTAGTTAAATAGGATTGTTAAATATTAGTTATGTGTCAATTTTCATTCTACATTGTGAAGAAATACAGAATATTAACCGACACATCACGTAATATTGTTTATATTACAATAAATATATTTTCTGTCGAAAATTGTGAGTGAAAGTATACAAGGGATGTTATTTGTATTCTATTTATTATGTGCCCATCATCAAAGCAAGCAATATTTGTTATAAAATATGTAAATTAACTCATTGTTGCTAAATATTGTAATTAGAAAACAAAATAATGGTTAAGATGTATGACATCATAATTCTGTATGCAACACGTTGCATATAAAACATTTAAGCAAGATCTAGATATTAAAGTTTAACAGCTGGGTAATAAAGTGTAATATCACATCACCAAAAGTGCATAATGACCAGTGGTTCATATCATATTTATGACCAACCATTCTGTTCACTCATGTCAGTTAATGACAAAAGTGCTAAATATTCTTCAACTCTTACTCTCACTAATTACAAGCTAAATACATTACTAAAAATATCTACTATCATCTGCCTAACAATCAATAAATCATGCACACAAGAAACACTACCTTCCAGCTAACTTATCAAAAACTAAAAGAAAACTTAATAAAAATGCAGATCTACAAATCCCTTGGAAATACGTACATTAGATATTACCTTAGAATGGGAGTCTGTAAAGGTGCAATACTTAGTTTCAAATCTCCATACAATCATATAGCCACATTAGTATATTGTCTTGGTTTTCTATTTATTTTTTAATCTGAGGTAATTTTTTGCATGTTCGAGGATGAATTACTAGTATACATTTGATCTAGTAGTAGTATTGTTATAAACAGTAATTCGGAGTTTAAAGAATGTCTTTATGACCCAGAGTTATTAATTAGAAGAATGTATTTTTTTAAAATCGGTTTTGTGTATAAGATTTGATTGCCAAACTGTATAGCAGAGAAAATGCGATGCCGTCAGTGCTGATTTGAATATGTTAAACACAATGACCGCCACAATGTGCCATAGTGCAACTTGCACCACATGACAGCCTGCCATGTAGGACATGTCCAGCAACTACATCCTGCTTACTTATTTCCAGCTGCCTCTGAATTCTCCCTTTGCAGCGCTCCCTGTAGTCAATTTGACAAGCGTTGTAATCATTCATAACCTCGACAAATTTGCGTGATAACGTCGCATGCTAGGACAAAAAAGAAGAAATTAGGAATCATGAAAAAAAATGAAATAAAACAGAAAACTCTGCAAAATAACCTCTACTGCAAAAAGTAAAATTGCTGCATATAAAATGAAAGAAAACACTTCTATGTATCTACATGACATCGCTCTATGCAGCTAATAGCTTACTAATTTCCATTTGTCGTTGAATACGAGACTTGCATCTGTCTCGGTAGTCGAGTTGTGCTTTGTTGTAATCATTCATACAGTCTATAAACTGACGTGTTATTGTTGCGTGCTAAAACAAAACACGGCATGTTACGGTTAACAACGACAACAGAAAAAACAATCTTATGAATGAAATAACGAGCTTAAAGTATCCCACGTGTTCTGTTTTACACACAAACACAGAACTTATGACTTTGTTGATTTACAGTTTACAGATATTTAATACATTCTTATAAAAAAACAATAAATCTATTGTTAATAATGTTGCAGAAAAATGAGGATCTATCAACTGTGTTGCTAGACTTTGCCACTTTGTTAACACAATTTGGAGTCATAATTCCATAATTTTTTATTATATAAATATTTAAGTGAGTTATTATTTTGCGAATGTGGAATAAAAGATAAAACTTCAGTCTAAACTCCAATACAGTTTGGATGGTGTTAACAGAGTCTAGACATGAGCAAGAATGAATCAACGTCCTAAATTTGTTTTATCATAGATGAAATCTGTAAATAAAATATATTGTAATACTTATCTCAAATCAGTAATGCATTATAAAATATGATGCAGAAACAAAATTTTTTTAATCTATTATTTAATTTGAAATAGTATTTCCAATAAATCATTTTAATTTTACATATAATCTATTTTGCCATTCTTTATTTTGATATTATGTTGGATATACAATACTTCAAATGTTACTTTTTTTGTCGTACTTGTGACTGTAGGCTATTAACTTTGCAATAGATCTGAAAAATAGTTAAACAATATAGGCAAGCCACATTCAATTTTCTTTTTAATTCTTCTAATTACTGCTACATGTATTTCTCATTTAATGAAGCTATCATGCTCATCTTTTCCATTAAGAAAAAACCTTTATAGTATCAAATTTATGTTCCATTTATAACAAAACTCATCTTTTCCATTAAGTAAAAACCTTTATGGTATCAAATTTATGTTCAATTTATAAAAAAAATTGTTTATGATAGGTACATGAACCTTTTGCAGATTATAACAATGACAAACAAATAAAAAAATTAAATTATTAATACCCTTAAACACAAATGTTGTTTTATATGTTATTTTAAAAATAAGATTTATATTTGTTATTTACAGTTGTTACAGCAGTAGTAAGTGATACTGTTACAGCACTAGTAGGTCATATTATTATAGCAGTAGGTCATATTGTTACAGCAGTAGCAGGTCATATTGATATAGCACTAGTAGGTCATATTATTACAACAGTAGTAGGTCATATTATTACAGCAGTAGGTCATATTGTTACAGAATAGGCCATATTGTTACAGCAATAATAGGTCATATTGTCACAACAGAAGTAGGTCATATTGTTAAAGTATTAGTAAGTCATATTGTTACAGCAGTAGTAGGTCATATTGTTACAGCAGTAGGTCATATTATACAATAGTAATAGATCATATTGTTACAGCAGTAATAGGTCATACTGTTACTGTAGTAGTAGGTCATATTGTTACAGCAGTAGTAGGTCATTGTTACAGCAGAAGTAGGTCATATTGTACAGCAGTAGTAGGTCATATTGTTACAGCAGTAGTAGGTCATATTGTTACAGCAGTAGTAGGTCATATTATTATAGTAGTAGTAGGTCATATTATTACAGTAGTAGTAGGTCATATTGTACAGCAGCAGTAGATCATATTGTTAAAGCAGCAGTAGGTCATATTGTTAAAGCAGTAGTAGGCCATATTGTTAAAGCAGTAGTAGGTCATATTGTTACAGCAGTAGTAGGTCATATTGTTAAAGCAGTAGGTCATATTGTTACAGCAGTAGTAGGTCATATTGTTACAGCAGTAGTAGGTCATATTGTACAGCAGCAGTAGGTCATATTGTTAAAGCAGCAGTAGGTCATATAGTTAAAGCAGTAGTAGGTCATATTGTTAAAGCAGTAGTAGGTCATATTGTTACAGCAGTAGTAGGTCATATGCAGTATTTCATCAGAATAACGTAATAACATAGGACGTGGATTGTTGCATGTGTTGGACAAATCACTTCATTCAAAAGTTCGAATAATATTCTTGCATACAATCATCTGAAGAGACTAAAGCTCAAACTGTTATACATCTCAGCAATATTCAACATCATACCATAAAAATACGGTCACTGGTGTCATTTGAAATAGCTAATGTCGGTCCCATTTCCATTAAGCAGTAACAGATCAATTTTATCAATGACACATCATTCATCTTTCCTGCTTGCAGAAATATGCATGGCTATATCTCAGTGATGTTGAATTTTCACAACCTATCAGAATATATTTCAATGTCTTGTTTATGCAATGTAAGTTGTCTTTTGGGGGTAATGTTTTTTTCTTCATATTTTAATACTGAGAGACAAACCTCACTTAATTTTAACATACCATTACTGTCTGGTTCATTATTCCTTTAACTTGATTAGTATAGTCATCACTTTAATTTGAAACTAAAGCACTAATTTAACTAATATTTATATATTAACAATTATATATATGAAGAGTTCATTAGCAAAATTACTAAGCATTATTCTTACAAAAATTACCCAACTATTGTTTGTAATGCTTTATATAAAACCTATTTTCTATATCCACAATCCATTTATGACAGAAGCTGATATCTGTCATGTATTATACATTTCAATTCCATGTATGTCTGCAGAAAGCTGTAAGTACAACACTTGTTCTTTTAATAACAATGATTAATTCATACTGCCAACAAGAAAACAGTATTTTGCCCATGTCACTAAACCTCAAACATGACGTACATGTATGGCACCAAGTTTAGCTCAAATTGTGTAGACTAATCACTAATTAGTGTTAAATTTATTATTAAAGGTGTATAATTTTTAAGAATTCATTTATCCAAAACTTGGGTTTTGTTTAGGCGACTTCCATAAGGATGCATTAGTTGAACTAGAACATCAACACACAGACCTTGAACAAATAATTTGTCTGTGAAAAACTCATGGATCTTTCTTGTACTATATTTGATGATTAGTCTTCTTTTAATTTCCTCAAGCAAATCTGACAATGTTAAGGTGATGTTTGAATACACTGCAATTTGTGCAAAGTCTGCATTGCCATCCAGAGTTGTATGTTTGTGCAAATGAATCCTTCATATGATGAATTATTAGTTTGCATAAACTGCAATCATCCTTTTATTGTCATTAAAACAGATCTACTACTACTGTAACAACTGTATTGGAAAAACAAAACACAAATATACTCTTAGTATTTTGTTAAATATCTTCATTCCTTTTTTTCATCATATTCACTAGCCTGCAAACACTACACTTGGAGATGGAACCATTGGCAACATACACTCAAACACATTATGTGATCATGGCACAAAATATAAAAATA
This sequence comes from Symmetromphalus regularis, assembly GCA_032355785.1. Taxonomy (NCBI): domain Eukaryota; kingdom Metazoa; phylum Mollusca; class Gastropoda; order Neomphalida; family Neomphalidae; genus Symmetromphalus; species Symmetromphalus regularis. Next base: position 7,542 of record JAULBS010094616.1, on the reverse strand, counting down.
ATCAAGGTTTCTTTTTTCCACATTTGTGGGATCTCAAAAGGAATGGTTTGTAAGTTAATTAAAATATTGAAATATCTCATCACAAATATAAAAATAATCAAGGTTTCTTTTTTCCAACATTTGCGGGATCTCAAAAGGAATGGTTTGTAAATTCATTAAAATAATCTCATCACAATTTTAGTACGTATCACCTTAAAAAATAAAAATAAAGGAAAGACTTGTTACAAAAATAAATTTTAATGTGTTTTAACCCGTTGTTCCTTTTAAGATTGCATTATTTCTCAAAATAGTCTTACTAAAGAAAATGTGAATAATACATTTATTACTAGAGAAAGCCAGATTATTTCCATTACAGTTGCGATCAATATTTAATTAAGGAAACTGCAGGCTTTTTCTCACTTGATGTTAACACATATAATATCACTGCATGAATATTTTGGTATCACATCTCAGATTAACTATTATTTGGGGGAATGTTGTAAAACATTTAATAGTAGGTCATGTAGGATAGCAAGTGTAGAAATATGTTTCAATGCATGTTTAATTTTACCAAGGCTTACAATTTTTAAAATACATGTACATACAGCTTACTTGTCCAAGAAAATCTTTTTCCAAAAATAAAAACTTCTTAAATAAAAAGATCTAAATATTAAATTCAGCATATTTGCTGATTTCAAACTGTAATAAGAAATTCTTCATGTATTCATCAACAACCATGTTGTGACAAATTAAAATGACAAATTCTTTTAAAATGTTCAACAGATTAAAAAAGTGATTTTAAATGAGTTTACATCAATATGCTGAAAAAGACATCCCAAAATCTTTCAAATAGTTTTAGTTCATGCATTCGGTAGGATCAAGCAAGCAAAAGGGTCCCTACTCTAAACGTGTTTTGTCAAACATGCATGTAAATGTTACAGCAGTACAGATATTAACGACAGACTTAATTGTCAAAAAAAGATAGTATTTGCAAACTAGAATAATAAATACATATGTTTATGGACTCAATCGCTTTATATAACAAACGAACGTGGTGAAAATATTTTTGCAAATCTTAGTAATGAATGTATGACCCTTTACAGGACATAAACAATATTCACATGTACATAGTGACATACGAGTTTCAAGAAGCAAGTTTTATATTTTTAATTTTTTTAAATCACGGTATTGTATTTACAGTTGGCAAATTAGTGTCGTCCACAAAGACCGGAAATGCAAAGGAACATTTCTAATGTTAGTCTTACTCTCAATATTTGCATGTTTCTAGAATAAATATTTTTAAGCACTGCCTACCATTTAATGATATAAGGAATACTACTTTTGGGGGTACATTTTTCATTTCATAAATCCGAACAAAATAAAAAATATATAAATTTTGACAAACCTTGAAATCAATGGAAGACTCCCTCATTTGCAAAACGTAATAACACTGAGTTTTATTCATAAATAGTTTTATTTAGTCTAAATTTCCTTTTGCTACAGATTACTTGTCTAGTGAATGACGTATTAATGACGTGTACATATGAAGGTACAATAAGGGTGATATACATGTAAATTTAACACAAATTTGTATTCTAACACACCATGCCGACTAGATGTTAAACACAAAGAAATTGAACAAACTATTTTTAACGACATTTGCCCAAAGACTTGCTGTACATTTACTCTGAGTGGTTAGGTAATATTTATATATAAAAAAAATATTCTTGAATTAGGCCTCTGTTCAACTAGGTGCCACTAGTAATAAGTTTCTGGTTGAAAAAAAGTACATTTGGGGCAATTTTGTGGTTTTACTTTATACATCAGACAATAAATAACAAAACAGTTTGGTTAGAGAACAATGTTTATTCAGGAACCATATTTCGTTAAGTACTATGAATATAGAGAGTATGATGCTAACGTGAAAATCTTGTGGAAAGTTGTCCAGTGACACCTTTGCCAAGGGATTAAAAATACAGGATTAGATCAAACTTAATCATGTTTGAAGTAAGGCTAAATAATACCATATAGAATGTACAATTGTGATATGTTTTATTTGTTGTTATACCATTTTATTTTACTGTGGTAAGGTGTCGACGCTTTTTTGTCAAAATTAGAAAATGGTCTGTGCAATATCAGTAAACATGTCATGTTCACAAATGAGCTAAAGATAATTTTAGATGAAAAATTAAAACAATTTGATTATTTTTCTTCTAATTAGGTTCATTTGCTTCAGTTTACATCAAAAACATAATAAAAAATTATATTAAAAAAAAATGCTTGCTCTGTGCTACATTCTCAAGTAGTGCAATGTTTGAACACATAAACCTAAAACAAAAATCTGCCTAATCACAATTTTTGGTTTTCAAAGCTACAAAAATGTCCAATCCTCCACCATCTACAGTAGACCTCTCAATTAAAGTCCATAAAACCACATAATATGACGTACTGTTACTCACTGGTACTCTCATAACTGCATTTGTACAGCACTGTCATACAAATAGTGTTCTGGGTTTTGTCACCAAAGGTATAATGCATGCACTAGCAACTGTATAACAGTCTTCTCCAACTGACATCACTTGGTCTTAGCTGCTTTTGTGAAAACACTATTTAATTTAGCCATACTGCCATGTAATATCATTTGAAAAAGTTCAAAATGGCGTTTCTACACATTATTTTATTGGCAATAAGCAATAGTAGGAGCCATCAGGATTGTTATCACAGAACTAAATAACTTGGGAAACATTTTCAAGAGATTTAGATTGAGATGTAAATTGATAATAAAAATGGACTTAATTCTTAAGTCTCATTTACAAGACTGACAGTTATGTAGAAATATATGAACAAAATCTTTCCAAAGAAGCTGTCAATTTAATTTGTCACACCATGTCATTAGAGAATACATGAAGAACATACCAGCAGGAATGTTTGATCTAATATTCTGAATTTCCATAAACAAATCTGAACAGAAAAAGACATATAAATTTATGCTAGTTGGACACTTCAATATTAAAACATTCACTAACTTTACATGTAATAATGTAGAATAAGACTATTCCACCTGGATGTTCCTAGTTTTATATCATCAAATTATAAAACCAAAGTTAAAAACCCTGACACTAGAATGTTATTTTGTCAATTTGATTTTATACCAAAATAAACTTCTGCAGAAAAATGAACATTTATCAAAATAGCATTAATATATAATGTTTAAAAATGTAATTATTATGTAGTGAATTTAATTATTATTCATAAATGAATGGATGTAAATGGGTTACTTTATTAAAAAAAAAAAAAATTGTTCAAGCTTTTTGGTATAACCAGTAAAATTAAATGTATCACTTGTGAAAAATTCTATTTAATTCATTTTAAAAACTTTTTAGATTATCATTTCTTGTGAATATTTCTAATTATGATCACATCATGCAAAACTGCTACATGATTCATGAACGTATGAGAAAGGAATTTAACTTCATTAGATAAGCTTCCATAATTAGTATAATACACATACACAGAGTAAAGTAATGAATAAAAGTGACAGTCTACTGAAGCTGTGATTCACGTCTATAAGTTACCTGTGTCTTCCTGATCCTCAGGTCAGCTGATGACTTGTTGGAATGCTCTTCTTGTTCAATATTTTGTTCAATAACTGAAAAAAAAACAAAAAATAGAGTATTTAGCCTGTTTAACATTTACATACATGAGAATGTTTGCTGACATAAGTGAATTTACACTTTGTGTATAGGCTTACTTGTCACACGAATCCATTTGTACACACAGGTAAAAATACACCTGGAGTGTAACTGCATGACCAACAGATTTCAATCAAAAGTATATTTACTCAGTGGTCGGCCTGTCGGTCACCAAAATCGCCAATTGCGACATAAATACAAAAGTGGCAACAAAATAGTAAATGTGGCAAAAACTAGTGGCGATTTTTAAAAAGCTTTTTTAATGGTAACGCTGTTGTCAATAACCGAAACTAATGACTGTGTTAAAGTCTGTACTCCAATCACATATATTATAAACATTTAATCCCACATCAGACAATTGTCCACATTGCATATTGTCAGACTGCTTGGCATTTGACTGTATTCAGTTTTTTTGTTACCTAATCTTAGGCTAAAAAAAAAGGAATCAGTATTCAGGCTTAACGATGGCATCCTACTGTGTACATCGATAGTGACGTTTCCCTATGTTAACACTACAAATGATGCATACCAGTTAGCAATAAGAAATTGTGATACATATCCCAAAGAATGCTTTTTGGCAAAACTATTTTTGACAACGCCAGTTACCTCTACATACTGTGAATGAGGTTTTTCCAGACAGAACATAACCAAGACATGGTTGAGAAATTCCCTATTCATTAGTAATTTCGATAACTTAATGCGGACTAATTTGCATGTGCCAAATGACCAAACAGGGATAAATTTCCATTCAGCTTTTAAAAAGTGGGCTGCTGATAAATGGCGTATATTTATTAAATACTAGTATATGGAAACTGCAGTAGTAAAATACACCTACTGGAAATGGACAATCTCTATGTAGCAAAATAATATATAATATAGAAATTATTTAACTAGTTAATTATTATCATGCATATGTGCTAGCATTTTGGTGGTATCATAGTTTTGAGGTGACTTTGTGTGAAATACATATTCACACTCTTCTTAAAACAACATGCATTTTAAAAATTATTATTCACTGCTAGATAAAAACTTATTGTGGTGATTTTTAAAAATCACTGTGGTGACAAATATATACGTTCTAAGCCAAGCACTGTTTACTGTTATGTAAATCTACATGTTAATTTGTATTTCATATGAATAAAGTGATTGTAGCATACTTAACAACTTTTTCAATATACTCTATATGCAGTAATGCTTATATGTGAAATACTTGGCATGTGAACAGCAATTTTGTCATAAACTTCAAAAAATAATCACCTATCTTCAAAACCTGAAGTAATCACATTTTGTAATTATAAATAAACTACTTGAGTAATTCCATAAGTAATCTGTTATTAGAGTATTTATCATAATACATAATGGTAATTTAATATTAGTGCATACTTAAATATAACTTTTAGTCATAATTTCCATTGAATAACATTTTTATGACATTTCTTTAAATCCTACATTCATTCACCAATCACCACATTCATCCTGTAAATGGAAAACCATCATAGTGTAAAGAAAGTTTCTGTAAAATTGCACAATCTGTCAATTTTTTTCCAAAACATGGCTGGCAATTAACTGAAGTACTTCCTAACTGAACACAAATATCTTGCATCTCCAACTTGTTCTTTCTTCAAGATGTGGCAAAGAACAATTATCTCTATTAGGTTCTTTCTGGGCATGAATCTAGTCTTTTGTGATTGTTAAAGATTTGTAAGAAAAGATTTGTTAATAATATATTTGCTGCAGAATTACTAAAACAACATCAATATGCTGTATTGTCCTCTGTGAAAATTAATTAGATTTTGCAAAATATTTCATAGGTTGTGCATATCTGAGGAAAAGGTCATCAATACATAGTACAATGACAAAGTGTTAAAGATGAAATACTACCAGGAATTCTGTTGGCTTGCCAAAAATTAAAGTTTGTCATTTAACAAATATAAACAGACCATGAAGCACTGAAATATGTTATGCATGAATGATAGATAAGAAAAGAACTTTGTTAATGAGACTTTACCAAATTAAAATTAAATTTAAAATGTTTAACAAAAACCTGCCCACCTACTGTTACTGTTATAATAGCTGGAATTAATAGATTCATTAGAATGAGATATACACAACAACCTATGTTTAATTCAGCCAAAAAATTATAATTTCCATGCAATGTAAAGTAGTTTTAACACAAAAAAGAAATAATCACTGAACCATAAAACTATGAATAACGAAATCCACTGGAACAAACATACTAAGGTGTAATGTATTTATGTTTCATTAATTTAGCATTTATAATTTATGAAAAACAGCTAACAGAGAAACTTAATTTAGCCCTAAATACAATCTGAAATTGTTGTTATCACAAGTATCATTAGAAAAGTAATTAATATCTGTTTTCATTTCTATGACAATGGTAATACTAATACATGTAATGTGAAAACAAAGCAGACCTTATCTTGACCAAAGCCATACTGGCATTTTAGCATTTGACTAATAAAATTTAGTTTAAACTGGCCACTTTTCAATAAGGTTTCAAGAAATTATCCAAAATAACTGAAAATTGGCAACAACAAAATTCTTTTAACAGTAAACCCTGACAAAGATATTCAATCTTTAACAGTTTCATACCAAAAACCAAAAGCCAGCTTCTACATGTCTTGGATGTTATTCAGAAAACAGAACATCATCAGGCAGTAAAAGAAAATCATAACATTATTATCTTCTAATGCCAAAGGCTTATAAAACAAAATCAATATGTCAGCATGTATATTTAATTAAAGTAAGTATATTATATTGTAATACTATAAGCTGATGAGTCCTAAAACAATAAATCAGATTGCAATACATCAAATAAATCCAGTCTGATGAAAACGAAATTTAAAAAAAAAGAAATGCATTGACACTTCTCTTTGCAGTTAAGCTAACATTTGCAGGAAAGCTGTACTGTGGCAGACCTAGAGATAATACAATTTGCTAAATCTATTTTGGACTGCACCAGTTATGTGAATCTCCAATGGCTTACACATTGGTCACATTTGATTAGTTATGGTCACAAGCATCTGAATCCCATGTTGACTTTCTACTGGACATGTTTACAAATGGAAATTTTGGTCCATAATAAGGTGAGGTAATGCAAGCTTTGATTACATAGCCTTTCACAAACCTACCAGGAAGAGAATAAATTGGTATGCAAGGAGACATCTAAAACAGATACCGGAGCAATGAATGGTTGAAACTAAGGGAAATGATGGAAGACACCACAGACAGACTTAAATGCCAGATGGTACCAACAACTGTGCATGTAGCATTTCTACCAGTGCTTTGACTTTTGTTCCAGATTAATTCATGTACTGTAAATCATGAAATTAATGCGTCCCTAAATTAATGCGACTGAAGGTGGTTGGACTAAAATGCAACATGAAATTAATGCAATTGGCGGTCTTTTGTTATAGTACTTTCCGAAAAACACAAGTTTTTGCAGCAATCAGCTGGAAATACAATTTCCTAAAACTGAGATAACAGCCGTTGTTGAAATCACCTCACTACTATAAACACTAATTAAGTGTTTATCAAAACAAGAAAGAGCTACTGTAATTGTTTTCTGTATTTTCATTGGTGTTAGCCTATAGTAATAATTAAAAGAACACCTGTTTTGACAACATTCAATGCCCCTCTTTTAAAGTGTGAAGTGAGTGCAGGTTGATCCTGCACTGATGAAATCCACAAGTCTGGGTCAGCTCTTGACCTGGCTCTTTGTTCTTTGCAACAACAGTACTGTTGAACAATGTTTTATTTCACTTTATTACAATTTTAATAGGGACTGAGCAGGCTGTTTCTGCTTACAGAAGTAATACATGTACATGTTTTAACACTTTTGATGGCACTT
>JAULBS010094605.1:0-16896 GCA_032355785.1 Symmetromphalus regularis | reverse complement strand
TTGCTACCTCGAGCTGGACCCCGCTGTCGTTTCCACATTGGCATCACGACGCACTTTATTGCTACCTCGAGCTGTACCCCGCTGTCGTTTCCACATTGGCATCACTACGCACTTTATAGCTACCTCGAGCTGTACCCCTCTGCCGTTTCGACATTGGTATCACTACGCACTTTACTGCTACTTCGAGCTGTACCCCGCTGCCGGTGCCGTTTCCACATTGGCATCTCTACGCACTTTATAGCTACCTCGAGCTGTACCCCGGTGCCATTTCCACATTGGCAACACTACGCACTTTATTGCTACCTTGGCGTCTACGTATCTATGTAGTTCAAAATAAATAGGGGATAGTCAAATGAAAAACAAGATTAAAAGAACAGTGTGCTACTCAGATTAAAAGTAGTGAGTGGAAAATCAAAAGCATTGATGGTCTGTATCACAATATATAATGAAGGAAAACCTGCATGAAGTATAACTTTGACATTTGGGCAATTTAATATAATGATGATGGTCCTATTATAATGAATAATTGGAAATATTATCATATGGTTAATTTGAAATATCAACATAAGGTTAATGCTATACAACATTCCTGCTAAGGGAGGTTGAACAAATTTTGGAAAAAGTGGTTCAACAATATTTGTCACATTTCTAATAATGTAAGCGTGTGTGTCCAGAGTAGCCGAATTAGGGAGAGAATGATGTTGAATTCCATTACCTAGCAACCGTCAGTTCATTAGCTTAATCTAGGTAACAAGAACCAACTAACGTTTTTCTTTTATTCGTAATGCACGAAATGTGACGGATTCAACAAGACTAATTTCTTTTCTTTTCTCTTTTTTATAACCTTTTTCATGAATTGTTAATCCTGAAAACTTAGACCACTCACTCAACCAGCAACGTCTATTTCATTGATTATATAATCAATCCCCAATACTTTACTTCGTCTACATCTAACTTAAAGTTACGAGTAGCAGATCTGCCGCGATTACCATTTTTTTAATTAAGGAAACGTACAGTTGCAGAAGTGCCAAACTGCAGATAATAGGCTTTTTACTGCAGCGTTAACAAGCATGAAATTGCATGATACTGTAATTACGTATTCTGTATTGTTTGATTTTTTTCTCAGTTCAGACACTCAACTGGATGAGACTACGTGGTTCTATACTGTTCAAAATAAGTAGGAGTATTCAAAAGTAACACAAGGTAACATGAACAGTATACTTATGGTAGTATCAGTGGGTGGCATAGCAACAGCAATGATGAGAAATGACATTGCACTGAAATGTTTATGTCATCTTGTTTAGATCGCTCGGACCCTCAAGCAGAAGACCGTGGTTCAAAACCAATCAGAGATTGACTCACACTTGGTTACGTGTCAAAAGTTTCAAAAGTTTGATATACAATAGCCGATGATGACTCCCAACCACACCGTAAGCCATAGCCTGTTCAAAAGAGCGAGCGCTCGCGATTAATTTACCTAGTTACCTTCGTCTTCTATCACATAACGTTTGTAAATTATTAGACATAAAAACCAGTCTAGCAGGTACTGGGAGCGCTCACCCTCCTGAACGTGTCACGAGTGGCGTGTTCAGTTTCTTGACGGAAACAATCAACGGTTATCGAATGACGTTATAAATTTAATACGTTACCTACTTTGAAGAAACAACTTTATAACTGAATGCTTCAGTTTATTTTTTCCAAAATGTGACGTTTGTGATGTGATTAAAAAAAATCCACGGCAATAGATTTTCCGCGGGCGCACGAGAATTCTGCGCTGAAATGCAAATTCTGCAATTTTTTTCGCGGTATACAGAGAGGATTGAAATATAAACATCCATATGTTAAAGGAGAAATATGAATATGTATAAATTGATACACTATTATATTTGTATTGTTAGAGTCTAGTCCGCTTAATTGCATTCCTGATAACAGCATATTCCTGTTATTTGCATAAAATTCTACTGCACACAACCATTGGTATGCAAATAAATACAAAGAATTTCCTGTAATTGCATATGCTTTCTTTGTAATGTGTGGTTAACTGCATAAGAAAAACCATAGATTTTTTTTATGCATCTGTTATATAATAGAATCGAGGTAACATGGTCAAAAAGAATTCCTTACTGTGTTGAATATTTCAGACCTTTGACACATTTTGTGATCGCTGTTTGATAAATGTGCTTCGATTTTATACTAGTACAAGAATAGTAACATAATATTTGGATTGTCACAGTCAAGTCCGCTCAATTACATTCCTGATAATAGCATACTCATGTTATTTGCATAATATTCTGCTGCACACAATCATTTGTATGTATACAACGAATTTATTTTAATTTCATATGATTTTTTTGTAATGTCTGTTTAATTGCATAAGAAAATGGATCACTGTTTGATAAATGTACTATTATTATTTATACTAGATAGTACACGAATAGTAACAATTTTAAAGTTTTTTTTTTCTTCTTCTTCTTCCTATGTAATTGAGAGGATTCTACTGTATTATTTGTTAATGGTCAACCATCTTGTCATGTGTATATTTCAATTTGTTTTTGTATATATTCCACCGCGTAAAAAGACAAATGCTGCAAGTTTTCTGCAAGAAAATGGATTTTCCGAGGACGTACGAGAATTCTGCGCTGGAATACAAATTCTGCAAATTTTTCCACGTCCGCGGATTCGCGGAATTCAGGGAGGACTGCTAAATAATTAAGTAGTTAGTATTGCTTGTAGTCTCGTGGTATGAGTTTTTAAAACGGAAACCAAAAAGATTCGCCAATTGACATCCCCCTTCCTTAAAACGTGTCCGCGCCTGTAGCAAACACTTATTTTAATTAATTCAGCACAATGACTAGTATGCATGTCATCAATAGTATATATTTTTTTCATAAACCAGGCGACATTCATGGCAGAAATTCTAGAATTAGATAGCCACACTATTTAGAAGGAGGTGTGTGTGTGTGCAGTAATATCACAAGTTGTGCACTTGTTTGCTGCCAATGGACCATTACTGTGACCACCCAATCAATTTTTTTTTGGTTGAGTATACATAACCAACCATCCAGAGGTGAAGTGACTAGAGTGTTCGCCCGAGGTGATTTGGTCGCAGGATCGAATCCGCTCAGTGCTCATTCACTGGTATATTATTAAGTTTTTAAATGAGACCGATTTTTACAGAAAATTAGTTTTTTCTTGGTCTTAGTTTGGTTCGTTGATATATATTGTGTATACGTTTTGATATAATTGATTTGTTTGTATATATGTTTCGGAAAATTGTATAAATGTTTCTGTTAACCATAGTATGACCCCCAATAGCCGATGTTTACTTTTGTGCTGGGGGGTCGTTAAATAAATAAAATAAATAGCTGCACAACATTTAATTCTTTACAAAGTTTAGTGGCCGAATTTTCATCTCGGTTTTCCTCAAGGAGTAGTGTAGACCTCTAAATGCCTTCCACTCCACTCCCCACCTGCCCCTGATTTTCCCCTTTTGATAGACACCGTTAAGAGTTGATTGAAAACAGCTGTTGTGCCACCAAGGTCCCTCGGCGATTTGTGCACAATGACCTCTATTCCTATCTCTATCTAGGTCTTTAGCGCTGAATTGTGACCCGTGATGATAAGTTAAGCTGTCACCTAAAAGAGAAATACCGTAGAATAAATCTAGTAGGTGCGTCAATGTCCACATAATTCGGAGGAAAAAAAAGGAAGTGTTTAATCTGGGCCCGCGTAGTGCATTTGAAAGTGTGTGTAGGGATGGTGGGGAGGGGGGGGGAGGCGGAGGGAACTGTAAATTAGGTTACCGAAGAGAAGCGGTGTTCCTGTAAGAACCCCCTCACACACACATACACACACACACACACACACACACACACATATATTAAATATTGCATTATTTATATATATTATATTATTTATTATTCTCCTGTAAACCCTGTCCTATCTTGTCATGTAAAACAAATTATCCATGTTTCCCTGTATGCCGTTGACTTACGGCATGGGAATAATAAAATTCTGTTCTGTTCTGTGGAGAAGGGGTCGTTAAATAAACAAATAAATAATTCAGAAAGAGCGAAAATAACGGTTATAACTGTATATAATGTACCGGGGTGCGCATGTATAGCTGTTAATCAACAGACAACATAATTATAATAAACAATCCAAGGGGAAGCGCGATCTGTTGAAGTGCAAATTTTACTCACAGTGCAAACTTAATGACCAAAACGAACAACATGCTCAGTTTTGTGTAACACACTAACGACCAAGGCATTTTAACGTCACTTCTGATTTGCGCTCTTCAACGAAACATGTCTTCTCTTTTCTCTGTGAAGCAGCCATTTTCACTGGACCTACCCCCCGCCCCACGTGGGTGTAGCTCTCCAGTAGTTTAAATCTCTACCGTGCGAATTCCGGATTGTACAGCAATCCGGAATATCCACGATAACGCTGATTTTCAAGGAAGTGCAGCCAGGAAGACGCCGTGGACCCAGGAGTAGGAGGAGGAAGCTCGCCAGTGACGGTGCCCAGGGGGGACGAACCGGCGTTCCACAAGAACGCGGCAGACTCCGAACTGAGCGCACCTCACTGGTCCCTCCAGTCACCACCATGGAACACGACGATCTTACAGTTCCTACCGCGAGGGACCCAAAACCAGTGGCGGACCCAGTAGTGGAAGGAAAAGGAGTTGCTGGCGTCACCCAAGGACTTGGGTGAGACCAAGCGCGACAAGAAAGACCAGACCAGCACAGCAAGCTGAGGCCTCGATCCCTGAAACATCTGCGGAACCAGTATTGTCACCCGGGTCGGTAGTTTGTCGCCGGATCCCCTAAAGGTACCGCACCTGCGTGGCCCGTCCGACTGGAGATACAACTGCCCTTCTATCTCCGCTATCGGCCAGCAACTTACGATACACGTTCAAGGACGGCACGCGATGGTCCGTAAACAGAACGGATGGAGACACCGAACTTATCATAACACGGCTGGAAGATAACATCTACCGACAGGGAATTCTCCTGGATACAATGGATCCGAATAACATCAGTAGGATATTCAGCACAATCCTGTCGGAGGCCATGAAACACAAGCTGGTCGGATGGTGTCGAGAGTACCTGCCAAGTTACACCGCCTGGGTTCCATCACCGACGAAGTAGCCACACCCCAACCGGACTTGCCTCCTTTGTGAGTATCACCTTTTTCAGAGTCAGACTTTAAACACACGCGTTTTTTCGGTTTACTTTTAGGTCCGCGCACCGTCAAAATTCCTTTGTTTTAGTTTTTTCTAAATAGTCTCACTCACTCTTTTGTACAGGCGAAATTGGTGATGGAAATTTGCTCCAAAAGAATTTCAACTTTTCGACCGAGCTTCAAAATTCTTAGTCTAAAAATAATCAACCTCGTCCAGACAGTCAAAATTTAAATAAATTAACAAACAGAAGTGAAATTAAATTGTTAGGTGCTAGGGATTAGCCACTAAAATAATGTGTTTATAATACAATAGCTCGCTTTACCATTAAGTTTTTCTCTCTCTTTATTTTTTTTGTCACTTTTCCGCCCCGGATTAGGTACCTCCCTCTTAAGGCGCGAAATCCGGGGGGGGGGGGGGCATGCCTGAACCACATGGATGTGGGCATGTTAATGGAACTCAAACTCAAACTTTCCGCACCTAAACTATAAAGTTTTGGCAATAAATACTATAGGTCCGCGTATTTTCCAAATATTTGTGGCCCAAGATGTTATAAAATAATGTTTTACTTTTAGTTCATCAAAAATTTTTAATTGGCTCTCGGAATACCAGTGAAGACATGTTAAGTATTAGTTGACCTTATTGTACCCGCAATATCTGCTCCATGTTAGCCAGATGTCTAGACAAGTCAAATACTAGGTCATTATAACAGTACCAAAGTTAACACAATTCCGTGTACATGTGTAGGCCTACCGTTATCAGAAAAGTCCTCTTTGATTGAGGGTAAAGTAACAGCTGGCTGTGATTTCAAATCAGATGTGATCATCGATTTCAAGATAAAACGACAACTACTTTTCATCCACTCTCACGTTCAGGCAGAGGGGATGTGTCAAAGTGTCTACATTTTATAGATAATATTACGTCTATTGTGACATGATTGCTGAATTCAGTAACATAGTTTTCGCTCATTGTAGTTCACACTCGCAAGTAATTGGTTCCAGTTACATATAGTTTAAATTTAAACACTAAAACTATTACGTATGTATAACTGCAGCAGACCTAAACATATTTGTACTGATATACCTTTATGTTGAAGTATAACAATTTATAATAAATAAATAAATAAATAAATAAAATGAAGTAAATCTTTAAAAACGTCACTTGGCACTGAACGGAAATAACATTTTGATAGATTTTCAATTTACTTTTTTTTTTTTTTTTTAATGACAACACTAGAACACATTGATATATTATTCATCAGCTATTGGATGTTAAGCATTAACATTTTGGAAATTCTGACACGTAGTATTTAAACTTGTGTGAGCCAACCTCTGATGGGTTTTGAACCACATTCTTCAGCTTGAGAGTCCGATGTCCTACCACTGGACTACTGAGGCTTACACATTTTGATAGAATGCTGTCGTCAAACATAATTTACCAGGAATCAAAATCAGCACTGCATTTAAAATTTAAAATACATTATTGTTATATATTTCAAAGCAATAAAATAATATCTTTTTTATATAATTCTTTAGAATAAAGTAACCAGCCTTATATAATGACATAATTCATTGATTTATATTTTTAAATCATTAATTAATTTTATACCATCCATAGGACACATATTAATTAATGTTTCTTCATGTTTGTTGAAGATAATTAAAACTATAATTTTGATGTATTACTAATTGTTTTTAAAGTTTATGATGTGTATATATATATATATATATAGTTTTTGTCTTCCTCTTTTATTACATATAATTAATATTCACTTTCTTTTGTAACAATCAATGTCTTATCCCTTAACATGGGTTGATTGGTGTAAACAAGGGACTGGAACAAAAAATAAACAATTATTAAAAACAAGTATTTATTTATTATAACTCCATAAATTCATCTATGCATCCATGCATCCATCCATCCATCCGTCCATCTTGACACAATTATGTTTTCTTTAATACCATTTGACAAAAATAAAGAGGCACAATACTAAATATTATAACTTAATTCAACTCGAGAAAACCCCGCATTACCATACAACAGGTGAGAAATATTTGAAGCTTATAAAATTCATATTTAGGTCTGATAAATGTGTTAATAAGCAGGTAGTTACCAACGGAAAGTCAGCTCTTATTTACAATTGAATCAACAATTGTATCGATCCCCATCTCAACAGCGCTCGTGAGGCACCACAGTCGCCATGGAGCACGGGGATTCCAAAAGTGGAACAGCAACTCTTCGAGTGCTCTTTGGCCGTGGGAGGAATTTATGAATATTGGCAGATTTGTGGTTTTATTGATCTGCGGGGCAAATCAGTTCAACATTGTTAATTTTTATATTATGCTCGGTATAAAACTTTTACGACATTTCTTCTATTAGTCCTACAGCGGCGGATGAAAAAGAGAATTATTCTTTTAGCAACCAGCACCGGAAGTATAACATTTGTCACTACAGCTGACTTTTGAGAGTGGAGTTAATAAAAATATAAGATTTTCTCAAAATTCATTTTTAAAATGCTTAAGCTTTAAACAGAGCTATTAATCAAGTCCCAACTCATTTTCAAATTAGTATTTGTGCACAAGACAGAGTCCAAGTAATGTTTCTCAAAACAGTGACGATACTGATAAGTATTCAAGAAAGGTTAGCGTATCTTGCTTCACTGACAACAGTGGAAATGACGAAATTAAATGTGCTGTGGTAGATATTGAAAAAAACCGGTGTGGCTAAATTGAGATGAGGTCAACTTGCCTGTGGCCCAGGGGTCGAGGTGTAGCGCAATAGTGTAGTTTCCGGGGGCAAAACCCCCTAAGGTTTCGACATTTCAGAGCCTTATTTAATTGATTTCCGAAGATTTAATTCCTAATTAATAATTCCATAAAATTAATAAATTTTAGCTGTTTTTCCAGTCACACAACACATGAAAGTGACTTCATTTTCTCCTTATCGATGTAAGTCATACTCGGTTGAGTTGTACACTTGCTTTACTATTGACAATATGTATATTATTTTCACTAACGGAATGGCTTCTTCACGAACAATAAAACTTTGAAGTAACAGTATAACCGGTATCTCAATTTTAACTTATGGGAGAGAACAATAATATTATATTATAATATTAATTGATTTGACAGTGTAAATGCATGCCTTTTTTACGTCTCTTCGGTTGTGTCTTGTGTAGGATAACGCAAATTATTATTGCCTTACTTTACACAAGACAGTCGATGTGACGTCAATACAGAACCAAAATGCATGCACTTATACTGTCAAATAAATTAATATTATACCAAGTATTCGCGAAAGACGATGAAAAAAGCACAGGATGCCAAAATAATTATTTTATTTTCTACCACAATACAATAAGACCACGTTTACATAAGGCCATAACCGACACGGCCATAATGTTCAGGGGCGTTGGAACGAAATTCATTTTTGGGAGTGGCTGCTCCCATTTCTGAACATCAGAATTTGCCAGTGAATAATTCAACGATGAATAATAAACATATTTATGAGAATTATTGGGGGCTGCCCCCTCCCCTAGCAGCACCCCCCCCCCGGCTCAACGCCCCTGCAGTTCATACCATTAATAGTGAAATGTGTGTGTATTAAAATCGAATAAAACTAAATAAAAGCAATTAACAGCAATATTAACGTTATTTATCTGGCAAATGAAATAATAAAAGATGATTCAAAGTGAACAAGTGCAAGTAATTCAGTAATTAGTCAAGCAGTAAGGACCTGGATTGCATGCGTCGTGGATGCAAAAAGTAAAGTTTGTTTTATTTAACGATGCCTCTAGAGCACATCGATTTTTATCTTGTCTTCGGCTATTTGATGTCAATCATAAATATTAAGGTCATTCTGACATATTTCTTTAGATAGTCTATTCTTTTCGATAAGCAGCAAGGGGTCTTTTATATGCACCGTCCCACAGACAGGACAACACATACTATGGCCTTTGATGAACTAGTTGTGGACAACTAGTTGGAACGGAAAATAGTCCAAACTGCGGATGGGTTCACTGAGAAGGATCGTCGTGGATGCAAAGCCGTAAACCTGTTGAAAATCTGCTTTGTGCTCACAGCATTAGAAAAGCCATGCACTGTGATAATGCCAAGGTCAGCCAGTCTATTTGTAGTCATGACAGTACGAAGCCATGTGTGTATTCGTCTATGGCATGAGAACGATCCATAGGTAAGACAGAAAGGATCTTTAGGAGCTCTCTAATGTTGGGAAAGAAAGTGTTGTCTGCGCATTGGGAAAGTAGTTTTGTCACGGAAATACGGGTAGGGTATTTACAACAAATTGCCGTTTGCAATAATTTTTCCATTTAAAACGTTCGCTCTCAAATATTGACGGAATGGGCATTATATAGTTCCACTTCTGGTACAAGATCTTTCCAATAGCCACGGCATCATCATCATCCTTTTCAATGATTATTTCTAAAGTACAGCACAAAGGTCATAGTGTACCCTCTTTTTCTTTACTCTTTACTTAAACGACAATCAAGTTCGTTGCATATTATGTTCAGAAAAGGTACAGCTACGGTTCTCTTCCAAAACTGAGAGACTGAATCTTTTGGATGATTGTCACTATTTTATTGTCTATTGCAAAGTCTGTTCTGTTGTCCCTATCTACTCGGAAATATTTAATATCTTCTCATATAGTCGATCAATCCAGCTGTTCATTTCAAGACGAATATCGTTGCATGAACTGATTATAAATTCGATTTTCTGGAAGCCCACGTAGCTTGGTTGTAGAATACCAGTTCCACAACTCCTTGTTTGGGTACAGAGTTTCGTCACACGAAGGCATGGATCGTTTCAAAAGCATTGCGTCTTTCGATCAAAAGTGCCTTGCACATATTATTTCAAAGAACCTTTGTCATTTTGGAGAATTGTCGAGAAGCTGAATAATTCTCGACAAGAATCCATCATGTTTGAAATTTGTGGAATGTTGCATGCATGACAAATAATCAGGTTCAGGAAATGCAAACAACACCCTTGATACTCTTAGCAGGTGCTTTCTGCATGAACCCCTTTTGTGTATGAGTTCATAGATGTACTTCTGTCGTATTCTTGACCCCAACAATTGTTTATATCGACTTTCTGAATTTATATAAAGACATTCGAATAGCGTTAGCTATAGTTAGTCCTGTGGTTCTCTCCAAATAACACGTCCAGCTACAATTCGCATTTTACTGGATCTGTCCCATCCAATAAACGAAGACAGACAGATAATATTTCGTGGGAGCTTGTTTCGTCAGCTTTTAAAGAAACGTAGACAGGCAGATAATATTTCGTGGGAGCTTGTTTCGTCAGCTATTAAAGAAACGTAGACAGACAGATAATATTTCGTGGGAGCTTGTTTCGTCAGCTATTAAAGAAACGTAGACAGGCAGATAATATTTCGTGGGAGCTTGTTTCGTCAGCTATTAAAGAAACGTAGACAGGCAGATAATAATTCGTGGGAGTTTGTTTCGTCCGCTATTAAAGAAACGTAGACAGGCAGATAATATTTCGTGGGAGCTTGTTTCGTCAACTATTAAAGAAACGTAGACAGGCAGATAATATTTCGTGGGAGCTTGTTTCGTCAGCTATTAAAGAAACTGTTTAAGACACCTTTCTTTAATAGCTGACGAAACAAGATTCCAAGGGGGTGGGAGAGAGATTACTTCATTTTGCACAGTCTCACTTGTGTTCCATGCTTTCTAGGGCCCTGACACAAGATAATTATTAAGTTCAGGATTACATTTTGCCATAAGGCGCAAGATTACAATGAAATTGCCTTCATTACATATTTCTGACTTTGCAAAATCTATTTCGTCTTCTCTGTGTCGACGAAATGCAGTTTTCTGTTTTGCGCATACTAATGCTGCGTCTACTATATACAATTTGCTATTTCGCATTTACTAATTCTGCGTCTACTATATACAACAAAATCGAAACATTTTAATTTTTATTTTGTGATGCTACTTGGTTGATCTGAACATCAGTTCGATTTTTAATGTTGTGCTGTTGTGATCTCACACACAATGATCTTTAATCCTATGTTTGTACTATTGAACCTCGTGCCGGTCTAAGAGTTGCTTTGTTTTGTTGTTTTTAGTAAACGCGGTACTTACAAAAGCCCCCAGTTTTTCCTTTTCTTTATTACTGATGAACAGAGAACAAGAAAGACACCACCCAACTCTGTAATCTGAATGATTGCTGTATGCCACCTACGCTGCTCGAGCCATCACATGCTTATTTTCCTTGTATTTTCGACTACGAAGTGTGCTTTATGCAAGAGGTTGTCAGCAATTATCCATCATGCTTACCTTTTCAGCATCGCTTAACTGTGCAGAACCATCTTGCAGAACAATAACTAGTTTTTGTAATTGCAGAAAGCTTACACTGAGACTTCTTAACAAAAAAAACAATCAAGTGTGTTCTGCCTACTTCGCTTTCTGGGCGGATCGGATTTGATTTTAGTTGTAAAATACGACCTTCAACTTGGCTGCGTGGAAATCTTGCAAACACAGATGCGCTGTCAAAAGTGAAACTGATACCATTACTCTTACAGCATCCTCACAACATCAGGGATCACACGAGTGCATGGGACCCCTGACAAATATAGTTCATACAAACCCAGGCTGCTTACTGCGCCATCTATATGAAAACATTTTTGGTGATATCATGCTTAAACATATTATCCAATCAGATTGCTCGTTTTATAAGCCAAATCGGCAACTGTCATATTCTTGTGGAAAATTCCCAAACACTTCGTGAAGTTGCTTTTTCACAGTGAAACTATCATTAAATATAATTAAAGCGCCTGTTCTTCTTTGTAACAATTCCTTACAAAGAAAGCAACAATCATTATTTAGCATTTTTGGTATTACCTTTGAAACTAACGTTTCTGATAACCGCTGTATTACTGTTCGTTTTGGGGTATGTTTCAATTATTGATTTATTATTTACATCGATAAGGTGAAGGCCGATGCATTGAAAGCGAAGCATCCAATCAAAAAAAGTTTTCTGGAACCGGAATTTTATATTTGTCAGGGGTACCACCCACTCGTGTGACCCCTGGCGTTGTGAGAATGCGCTCACAGTTAAGATGACGTCAAACACCACAAATAAAACAGCATGGGTCTGTGTCATTAGAGCGACTACGAGTATGTTTGGAATGAACATGAAACAAAAGATCAGGAAGGAGGGCGTGGCTACCCATCATATTCAACCCCTGAATCCGCCACTGGTGTGTATTAAGTAATAATACGTCACTTGATCATATATAATTTGTCTGATTTAGACTTTAGTGAATGTGTCTCTGAATGCCTAAATTAAACCTTTTAGGTGTCAGTGATGAAACAGCTTATTGCGAACTGAATAAGATAATAGAGTGAGCAAAAGTAAAGTTTGTTTTATTGATCGATGGCTCTAGAGCACATTGAATTTTATCTTATCATCGGCTATTGGACGCGAATCATGTGGTCATTCTGACATATTTATTTAGTGGAAACTCGCTGCCGCCTCATACGCTACTCTTTCTGTTAGCAGCAAGGGTTCTTTAACATGCTCTGTCACACAGACAGGACAGCACATACCATGGTCTTTGATGAACCAGTTGTGGACCACTGGTTGGAACGGAAAATATGGTAGTGAGTGATTGCACGAATTTGAAGAAAAGGAGGGAAGGAAGGTATGAGGTACAGCGTCTGACATGTCTGCCAAAACAGGCGCGGTCACGCACAACGCTGACATACATTATAGGAAAAATGCTATTTCTGTATTAAACAATAATAACAATCATAATAAATATATAAAATGGAATTGCTCACTCCCTGGATCCAGCTTGGATTCGATATGACAGTGTCACTTACGATCTTATCTTACTGAGCTGAAAATAAAATGTCGTTATTTAAAATCTTTATAAAAACGAAAATTAATACATTATGTGTTGAAGTATGTGAGACATTGCTTCGTGTTCACTCGAAATGCTGCAGCAGACGGAATATTAACAATGATAAAATCGACTTTTGTGGGAAAAGTTTCATCTCTTTTATCACACTGATTTGTAAAGGGAATAAGTAACAAATTCCAAACGATGACTCAAACGAAATATCAGTAATATCTGGGGCGTAGCCAGAGAGAGAGCAAAACGCGGAGGTAAACCCGGAGGGTGGGAGCTTGAACCATGTGGATAATAAATATCAGTATCATGGGTAAAAAAAATGAAACTAAATCTGCTGAAATTCCAGACGAGGCAAGCGCCTCGTTTGCCCGATGCTGGATACGCTAGAGAATCACCTAGTTTAGTAGTTCTGTATTAGTGCAGGTGGCCGATTTTTGAAACACCTAGATTCATAATTACAATAGCTACGCTATCAGCTTGATATTTACTATCCATTAAATTGCTACTGATAAGCTATATTTTAGGGTGTGAATCGCTGACTTGAATTTGTCATTCTACTCTTATTTTAATATTTTAGCTGTTTTCAACAATATAACATTGGATTTTTTGTCCGTTTTATGGTGTAGGTTGCTGTGAGGATGAATTGAGAATGGGCATGGAATTATTCTTTGGAATAATATGTAATATTTAACAGGGCTTATAGTCCAAGCGTGTATAAGAATCTATAAATTAATTATTGTGATTTTAGAGTAGGAAATTTGATATGTAAATATTTTATGCTGATTTGGTTGTTAGAGTAATAGTAATCAATGAAATGTAAATTAAGAACTTTGCTGAAGCAATATTGTGCAGCTTCGCTTCTATTACTTTTATTTATTTATTCAAATACAAGAAGAAACCACATAGGCTACACTTCCCGATAAGCAGCAAGGGGTCTTTTATATGCAATTTCCTACAGACCAGACAGCACATACCATGGCATTTGATGAACCTGTTGTAAACCAATGATTGGAACAAAAAATAGTGCAAACTGCAAATGGTTTTACTGAGAATGATCGCTCTGATGACCGAACGATTCACAAACGGACACACTACCGCTTTACTGCTCCCCCTAGATGATTGCATAAAGAAAGCTTTTACGACTTTCAAAGAACATCAGATTTGCGACACCAAGTGTATGTTGTTTCTTGAAGTTGCTCTAATGACATTCATACTGTCGTTTACGTGTACATGCGGTCTGCTCTATAAAATACAGTATTAATTCACTGCTGTCGCTTACCGCACGCCGCACACCGATTGCAATACAAAATACAATATTTTATTTTACCCTTATGTTATACATTAACATTTAACTTCAAAATATTTACTATATGAAAAGCCAGAAGGCTTAAACATAATACGTATGTAAATTGTTACACACAACTTTAAAAAATATAAGTGAAAATCATACATATACGTGAGGGTTATTTCTTGCTCTTTTTCACTTCTATTTAACCATTTTAATATTGGATAAACCTATTGCTTCTACCTTATAAAATAGACTCTGTTTGCATAATATACATGCATCTCCTGCATGACTGTATCAAGTCAAAACAAAAAAAATGAGTTGAAAGCTTAAAACGAAATCGAGGCACAAAATGTTGGGTACTACATCGAGTTTAAGGCTGGAGGTTTGGGGCCCAATGCCAGCAACTTCCACTAAAAAAAATAATGATTAAAAAAAATGTAATAAAAAATAAATAATAATAATAATAACGAAAATAATAATAGTAATAACAGAAACAAGAAGCATGTAATGTAATAATAATAATTACCCTCTTACCATTTATGATAAAATCTAGTATATCAAAATAGAACATGTTATTCTTATTGTTTATGTATGTAAATACATGTATATTTAAATGCCATATTGGAAATAATTATTCGTCATTTAATATAAATGACATTTACGACAAATACTGATTTTTATTATTATTCTGAATAATCAAAACGAGCTTCATTGTGCTCCATCAAGGTAAAAAGAATAGTATCAACATAAATCTGTATAGAACTTCCACTACAAATTACGCTGACTTTCTATATCTGAACAGAAATTTAAATAATAATCATACAGAAAGTGCAGCAGAGAAGAATACACCTTATATTTGCTTCATACATATGATTAAATAAAGATAACAGCCTGCAATTTGTATGACTTTAATGTGTACGTACGTTTTAAGTCTTAACTTGGTTGGTCGAGGAAAGTGCTGGTGGTGTTCATGAATGGAAATGTCATTTTGACTTATTTTCTGTGGGACTGGTAAGAAACGTTTCCTCTGTGTGAAATGACTTTCAGTTTCAAATTACATATGATTAAGTTATTGTCAAGTTAATTGAGGTTTAAGATCAACATATACTAAGATTCGAACTTTAATGTGGGTTTAAACAAATACGTTCCTGTTGACTCGCTGTCATGGCAACCAGACAGTTGGGACAAGGCTTAAAACTCAACTGTAGAAGACATAAATAAATAAAGTTTATCCATCACTTATTTAGTGTCATATAAATTAGTATGTTCAAGAAACAGAGACGTACAACAACTGTTAAGTCTGAAGGAAGTCTTAAAATTATGCTTTCTAAGCACTCAGAACTCACTTTACAAAAGAAAATGTTTGCCTTTGTGTTGGTGTTAGTTAAATAATGAAATATCGCAACTTTGATATGACAGCATACTTGTTAACTATCAACATGTGCTGTAATAGAAACGAATTAAAACAAATCTCACATCTTTTCTTTTTCTTTATAAATGAGTGTTGTTTTACAGCACGTTGTAGCTTGAGAAATGCCACACATCATTAGATGGAGGCATGGGCGTCGAGCGGTGGGGGGATGGGGGGACGCGTCCCCCTCACTTTTCAAAACCAGGGAACAATCTATATAAATGTCCTCCGCACCCCAACTTTTTCCTTTAGCAACAACAGCAACAACAACAAAAAATTTAATAATTAAATATATATATATATATATATATAAATGTAAATAAATAAAAGAACTAATTTAATTACTTTATTTATTTAAAATGGTAAGTAGTAATCCTTTTTTATCATAGTTTTGTACATGGACGTCACTGTTGACGTAATTCGACGTAAAAAAATAACCTTCAAATTTTGTTATACATTAAACAGTAGTTTGTATCCCTCACTTTTAAAGCCGGATCGACGCCCATGGATGAAGGTATGAATATATTAATTATCTTCACTCTTAGCCGGATGATGGCTGTACCTTACCAGCATGCTTTGTAGTTTATACTAGACTATAGTGAATATGAAACAAAATGTTTGCCAGTGTCTTTCTACAACCCTGAACATCCCGACCATTGATCGTGGCATGTGTCATCTTGTCTGTGAGAAGGTGTATATAAAAGACCCTGCTTCTAGTCGGTGAGAATAGCACATGCGACAGTAACGGGTTTCTTATGTGCATCAGTAATATTGTGAATCTAAACAATATCATGTACACTATATGACATGTTTATATACCTTTTTTACGATCTAAACAACTATATGTCTAGGAATTCCTCCATAATCGCATATATACATTATGACGAAAGTGTTCAACAGATTGCTGAAAGTCAGAAAAAGACCATGATAGCTGTAATCAGGTTATATTTAGGCACGGCTCCATGGGGGGAGCGCTCCCTGAGCACGCCCCCCCCCCTAATTTTCGGGCAATGAACATTTTTCTTGTTAAACCCTAAGCGACATTACTTCACATGCTCTATATTTGTAGCCTCACAGCAGTTGCCCCCCCCCCCCATTCACAATTGCTGGAACTGCCCC
>JAULBS010094594.1:0-16901 GCA_032355785.1 Symmetromphalus regularis | reverse complement strand
AAGCGAGATGCGGTGGTTATGTAAGTAGCTGAATGAAGTATTTCTATGGACAAATCAAATGTTTATATTTAAAATTATTATTATTATTATTTTTTTTTTTATTACCCCAGAAACATTTGACAGTGCCAAGGTTGGGGCCTTGGTTCACTGATTTACAAAATTATATACGATTAAAAATAAATCATAATCAATTCTTTGTTTGGAAATTAATTAGGTCAAGGGTCCGTGGGTGTATGCGTTTGTACTTAGCCATCGAGATCAATCAAAAATAATGTTCAAACAGTTGACAGGTTGGAAGAAAATATGTTCCCAGCTAAGTACATATAGTCTAGACTTTGTCATTTACTTATCCGAATGTTTATCTGTTGCACTGCCAGTTTATCCACTCAAAAGATTAACAAGTTATTTCGCTAAAAGCTTTACCTTGTTCGCCATTGTATATCGCAACGAACTGACACAATTTTCACAACAAACGCTAAATGAAACATTTTGAAATGGATATTAATGCTTTGATAAAGGCTATAATCCAAGCTGTAATAGATGTACAATGTACATAGTTGTAATGGTTGTACACGCACTTTTAATAAAGTATAAGATCGTTTTAAGTTGTTTCAACGTATTCTTCCAATTTGATCTAGATTTTACTATCGGAGTATGATCTTTGCTGTTTCTTTTGTGTATTAAAATAACTAAAACGGTGTTATTGCGTTTTCTTTTTCCGAGAGACCGTTTTTATTTTTTATTATTCTTTTAATTATTATTATTATTTTAGATAGGAACCCTTAATATTGGAATGTCACAAAAGCTAGTATTACGTCATTGAAAATAAATTATCCAGAATAAATACAATATATAATTTACATTATTAACTATTTATATAATTTGTCTAAGCATATATGATTGCATTTAATTAAAAAATAAATAGTAATTAAAAAAGAAAACAACACCACCACCAAGGTGCTCTCTCCTCCAACAGTCTTTCCAATCGTTGTTTAGCGCATGAAGTACAACATCGTATGCCATGGCATCTCAAAACACGAAGATATATACCACTTTTTATTTTATCTAAAATCACAAATGTTTTATCATGTTCAAAAACTATACATCTGCATAAGGAAGAATCCAAGACGTTATAACTTACGACTAGCCAGGCCATGATGGTCCCTGACGTGAATCCTGCCACGACGTCTGTGCTGAAGTGCTTGTTGTCCGTGATGCGAGTGGCACAGCACCAGACTGACAACAGCATGATACTGGCTTGTAAAGTGGGTTTCACCAGGATAGAGGGTTTAAACACGAACCTTGTCTGTATGTAGAGCTGTTAACAACAACTAATAATAATAATACCGTAATAATAATAAATTGAATAAATAAATACATAAACAAATAAATAAAAAACAGTAATAAAAATAAAAACCAATTACCAGACGTGGGTTTGACCAGAAGATGAGGTTTAAACAAGAATGTAGGCTACAGATAAAACTCAATTTGTTTTTAATTTTTAGTGTATTATCGGGGATTTTTTTTATTACACTTGTAACACTGAGGGGTAAAGCCACAGATCAATGGTTTTGTAATGTTTTTTCAATATGTCACGAGATGGAAATGTTTATTTAACAACATACTTACATATTTTGTCATCCCATTTGGGAAGGTACACCCCGGGAAACAAATATATATACACCCCGGGAAACAAATATAACTGATAAGAATGACGAAGTTCACAGGGATTGACATTAAATGGTTGCTATAATGACACTTGACAAGAATGTAATACGACAGCCTAGGGTGGGTCATCTTGGAATATTTCGTAATGTGGTGGCGTCTTAGAGACAGGAAAACGTTCTGCTATTGAAGCTTTAAGTTCTTAAATGTAATCTAATAACGATCGTTGTTTAAACCTCTAACCAATGGCGGATTAACTACCACCCAGACCCCTGGGCTGAGATTTAGACCTTGCCCCCACCCTTGTTGAATAGAATAAAGTGACTTTCGTGACGTTAGATAACTTGTTTTATGTATAATGCACTACATGTATAATATAAAGTGATATGAATCAATTACAGCCCTTTTATTCATTCGTTTTTCATTTTCTTAATACCTAAACTTTAAAAATTTAGAAAACAAAATAGTATTTGTAATATTCCAGGTATCGAAAAAAATAAAAATAAAAATAAATAATATAAAAAGCACAACTACTGAATTATCTTTTTAAACCACTGATTTTTGCTTTAAGACCCGCCTCCCTCCCCTGGGCGCAAAGAAAACATTATATACACTTGTGGTTTCATTTCATTGTCAGATTTTACCAATATATAACATTTTCATTATTTAAAAGTGAAACATATATTCTTACCACTGTGAAAAGAGCACAGAAAGATCCAAATGACGCATGGCCTGATGGGAAAGACAGCCGACTGTCACGAATGACCATGTAGCTCAATTCTGTGTTTGTGCACGTGTATTCTGTGATATATCTAATAAAACAACAAAAATAATGTCATGCAGATTTACTTATACAGTATAACATTGATTTACCAACCCTGATTTAACGCCAAACTCTCGTATCGTCTACTTTCTTCCAAACGTTGTGTTAGTGATACCTCCGCAATACTTGTTTCATTATATTACAGTGTAACTGTACTTTAATTCCTGTACATTACATGATACGAAAATACAGACGACCATCACGAATTAATAGCTTTTGTTAGTGCGCCTGTATTCAGTGATATGTTACAGAAACGAATTCTTAATAAGAATTATTTTACATAATATAAAGTTGGTCATGTGGATTTATAGGTTCTAGAATAATTTACTAAACATATCTCAAATTTTCTTTCTTTCTTTCTTTCTTTGTTTCTAATCTTTGTTTGTTTGTTTGTTTCTTTCTTTCTTATTACTTGTATTATTATTATTAGCATTGTTGTTGCTGTTGTTATTGTTCACCTTCACGACATAAAGTTGTGTGCTGTCTTTCAACAAAAAAGATCATGATCCGATGTAATCTCAAACAACAGAATGTCAACATCAAATTCTTACTTAGGGAAATTACTGATATATCCAACATGAATTATACTGACACATATGTTTGGGACACCCTCGATCTAATTACTTGTAAAAAAAGAAGATATATAAAAATGTTCGTTGATAAGGCACGCGCGTTCCTCAGTCAAAATCCACTTTAAGCTATTAAAACATTGGGACGACCGACAACACATTACAGATGCCAAAACGGATATTGTAACAAGACGTTATAATGAGTTATTGTCTTATAAAGCGGGTTTTTATTATTTAGATTTTTTAAAATATTTTATTATTATTTGTTTTACTATTACCTAAATTAGATTACCAATGGCTATAATAAATTTGACTGGCAAATTTAGAGCTACTGGTTCACATTTTAACCTTTGCTTTTTCATGCTCCCAGAAAGTGCAAACAACCAAAAGACAATGTGATAACTTTTTATTATTTAACTGAATACATGATACATTGTATAGAAACAAGAGCCAGGGACATACTGTACTATTTAGCTTTTGGTGCGTATACAAAATATATGTTGTTATGACAGTTTTGTGCATATCCTGGATTTGTTAATCCATGCTGAATAAAATGATACTGTTAGAATATACCACCACACGTACTGTGATGCATTTCATTATATTCTGTCATCTGTTGTAAACACTTGATTTTTATTATTTTTATTATCCATATCAAAAGCGAAGTACCATATATGAACTTTTCACCATTCTAAATGATAAAACTGTGTCTCTGCAAATGAAGGAGTCCAAGAGATATATTGAACTCACCCTGCACTGCAGTTTATGCTACTGAAATCCGGCTTGCAGACGTCAAAGAAATGTGGCCTGGGTCTCCCCACGGTGTACTTCATGACCTCAGTGAAGACCTTGTTAACAATGGTACCGAACAGAAAGAAACAGACCCCCTTTAACGCTGTTAGGAAGTCTATTGCGTTTTTCTCCCCACGGTCAACCGCTCGAACCACCTC
Organism: Symmetromphalus regularis; assembly: GCA_032355785.1. Taxonomy (NCBI): domain Eukaryota; kingdom Metazoa; phylum Mollusca; class Gastropoda; order Neomphalida; family Neomphalidae; genus Symmetromphalus; species Symmetromphalus regularis. Next base: position 12,894 of record JAULBS010094594.1, on the reverse strand, counting down.
GGTTATTAGTATCTGCAAGTGAAAAGAATGTTTAAAGATAAATACGATATATAATTTACAATATTAACTATTATATTTATATAATTACTCTCTGAGAATATATTATTGCATTTAAATTTTTAAAAGAAAAAGAAAAGAAAGAACGAAACAACAACAACAACACACTATTCTGATATTTGTGACACCAACAACATCATCATCCTCATAATCATCATCGTATTCGTCATTCATTATCATCTTTAACATCATCATTACCACCAGAATCATCAAAATCAACATCATCATTATTATCATGATCATCAACATCATTATCATCAATTGAAGTTACATTCAATATTTTCATGTTTTTTTTGTACCTACCATGGTCATAGGCAATCCCAATCCTGTGATCATCAACATGGGCGTGGTCACGGTATCGGTGCGGTATGGGTAACTGAGGGATTTATCATCACAGAAGAAACCCTGATTAAACGGCGTCCCATAGATAAAGAACGCCAACACAGGCACACAAACTGCAAATAATAAAATACAACTTATTTAAGAAAATCTTTTATTAATTTATGTGTTGCTCTTTTAAAAATTAGGTTTAGTTATTATAGAAGAGTGCGTGACAAATATGGATGAAAAATTGGTAGGATCGGCTCAACTTTCGTGAACACCTAATATCACCACTCTTGCTTTAAATATTGTGTACGACTTTTAAAGTCACTCGTCCATTTCTTTTAATGTTTGTCGAAAGTTTCTTTGATTATGTGTTATAGGGCTAGCGACAGATATCATTTGAGTATAACTTGATTTCTGCCGTATACATGTATACATTTCAAACTTAATTATTTTATTATTAAAGGCTGTAATATAATAATTATACCATCATTTGACAATTATAAATAGGCGCTATTTTGTGTTGTGCTATGGTGACGTCATTCAATCAGTGCTACGGGTGAAGGAGAATACGCTCAACTTTGCAAATGTTTGTTGAATGATTTTAAATCTGTTGAGTCTCAGTGTTTTAGTGGTAGAACATCGCTATTAAGTTGAAGACCATTATTTAAAAAGGAGCGGAATCTAGCTCAAACAGTACAGTGTCCGCCTGTGAAGCTGTCGGTCGTCTGATCGATCCTTCTCATTAGGGCCATTTGCAGATTGAGCTATTTTCCGTTCCAACCAATGGTCCATAACTAGTTTATCAAAGGCCGTGGTATGTGCTGTTCTGTCTGTGGGACTGTGCATATAAAATACCCCTTGCTGCTTATCAGAAAGAGTAGCCTATGTGGCGGCAGCGGGTTTTCTCTAATTCAATATGTCAGAATGACCATATGATTGACGCCCAATAGCCTATGATAAGATTAATAAAACAAACTACTTTTTATAATTCAAGAACCATTGGTGACTGACTAATACTTGACTACGTGTCAAAATAACCAAATGTTTGACATCCAATAACCGACCATTAATAAATCAACGTACTCCAGTGGTACCTTTAAACAAAATAAAGCAACAAGAAAAATTATTTGAAATCTTTCTTGAACGATTTGAAATCTTTGGACAAATTTCTCACTAGAATTAATTTTCTTGACACAAACTATCTACATTGAAGTTTCGTCAACAATATTATCTGACACGCCATTTAGTAACCAAGCTAGTGACCTCGTTGTCTTACTTAAAGGTCGGTACGTTAAGGATGTGCATCCTTAAAGAACTTCCTAATTCCGGTGTCTTGTTGAAAACAAAGTGGTCGGTCAACTCTCTAACAATGATGTCAAATACATACATCTTGTTTTCTGTCCATTCTGTCTAATTATTTATATATAAACATAAGTTTAATTTGTATTTGTCATAGAACTGAGGATGAATACCCTTGTTCCGGTAAATGCACTCCATCCTATTTACGTTGCCAGACTTAAAAAAACAACAACCTAGAATATCTTCTTTAAAAAAAAAAAAATATTCTTTCGGTATTGGTAATAGTTATTACTAAACCTCACTTTTTTATAACACATTATTACATTGTCTGTCTAAAGAATGCTATTCCATTATAATACTCATACTATTGTCTTTGAAATCAATGAATATTCAGAATTGTTTCCCTTAGAATTATCAACCCGTCCAATGGAGAAAAGTTTGTATGTTCGCCTCCTTGAAAAGGCAATTAATAATATATTATCCACTACATTGATATAAATCCAGATTTGAAAGCATCATTTTCACCACTTCTGAAAGTTTTGGAAATGAAAGAAATATATGAGAGAAAAAATTACACACTTAGTTTTTCCTGGAGACAGACTACCCCTTCGAAACAATCACGCTTGGATTTTTTTCTTATATCACATAATTTGTTATCTTCACTTATTACCACAAAAATATATCCTAGTTTTAAATCAGATCATTCATCAATTAAATTAACTTTAAAAGTTAAAGAGATTGAAAGAGGAAAAGGTTTTTGGAAATTCAACAATTGCTTACTTGAGGATAACGAGTATGTATAATTAATTAAGGAATCTATAAAAGAAACTATAGAACAATATAAAAACAAAAGTGAAGAGAAGAATATAAATCCGTATATCATAGATGATCAGTTATTATGGGAATCTTTATTGCTTATGATACGAGGAAAAACAATTGTTTATTCGTCCAGAAAAAAGAAAAATATATTAAATAGACAGACTTGGAAATTCAGTTTGATGATTTCACAAAAAAATTTGATTACATAAATGATATTAATGTTAAAAAGAATATAAAAGAACATATTAAAATTTAAAATAATGAAATAGAAATTATTACATCTATAAAAGCGAAATAGAATTTTATTAGATCAAAAGCAAGGTGGATTGAAAAGGGGGAAATAAATCATTCATTGAACTGGAAACACCTGAAGGTAATATAATTAAGGATTCTAGGGGTATATTGATTGAAACAAAATCGTTTTATGAAAACTTATATACGAAAAACTCCACTATTAAAATAGATCTTGAGAATTTGTTTCAAAATTGTGACTCTCCAAAATTAGATGAAGCAAATTCAAGAAGTATTGAAGGCGAGTTAAATTATGATGAAGTACTTGCCGCATTAAAACACATGAAAAATGAAAAACTTCCAGGGCCAGACGGATTTACTATTGAATTAATTAATTCTTTCAATTATGCATATAACAATGGAATGCTTTCAATTACTCAAAACAGGGCCTTATTACTTGTATGCCCAAATCAAATAAGCCTAAAAAAAATTCTAAAACATTGGCGACCTATTTCGTTGTTAAATGTTTCATATAAATTAGCATCAGCTGTAATTGCTTAAAGAATTAAAAAAAAAGTATTACCAAATATAATAAGTGAGGAACAAAAAGGCTTTTTACCAGGTAGATATATAGGGGAAGTGATAAGATTAATATATGATATAATGAGCTATACAGAACATAACAATATTCCCGGACTATTATTACAAATTGACTTTGAAAAAGGCTTTTGATTCTGTTGATTGGAATTTTATTCAAAATGTTTTAAAATATCTATGTTTTGGTGAGTCTTTATTTCAACGAGATAGTCTGTCAAGTGTTCTGGTCAATGGATTTGCCTCATCTTTTCTCAAATTGGAAAGAGGGTGTAGACAGGGTGACCCAATGTCCCCATATATATTTCTTCTTTTTTCTTAAGTATAGGCTAGGTTGTTTAAAAATAACAAAAATATGAAAGGAATAAAATTAGGGAATATGGAATATCTGTTTACACAATATGCTGATGATACAACAATAATATTAGATGGAACGGAAAGAAGCCCCTAGAGTACTTTGAATACTTTTAATGTTGTTTGCTCGTTTTTCAGGCCTTAAAGTTAATGTAGACAAGACCAAATTAATCTGGATAGGATAAAAAAAAACGTAGTAGATATAAGATTTACAAAGAATGTAAATTTGATTGTACAGAAAAAATAAATTTATTAGGAGTTAATTTTGATATTGAATTAGAAAATATGATAGAAAGTAATTATACTGATAAAATTAAATCTATTGAATCACTTATGGAAATTTGGTCAATTCGGACTCTTACACCATTAGGAAGAAATACAGTTATTAAGTCTTTATTTATTGGGAAATTAAATAACTTATTTTCATTCACACCAAATTCATCTATTAAATTTATGACGGAACTTCAAAGAAAGTTTTTAAAGTTTATATGGAAAGGAAAGCCAGATAGAATTAAACGTAAACAAATGAATTGTAATATAAGTTCCAGATGTCCAGTCATTTATATTGGCACAAAAAATTGCATGAGTGAAAAGACTAATATTACTACTACTATGCACCAACTCAAAGTGGAAGTTTTTGATACTTGGTGAAATAAAGGAGCTGGAAAATATAATAGTGTTTGACCCAATATATATTGAAAATCATATTATACCACTAATTAAAAATAGCTTCTGGAAAGATACCATGTTAGCTTGGTGTAAATATCTTAAACATAGAATTGTTGTTGAAATTGAGGTACAATCTCAGTATATATGGTATAATGATAACATCAGAATAAATAACAAATCAATTTTTTTTATTCGTGTTGGTATAATGTGGGCAATAGATACATAAATGATTTGAAAGATGAAAATGGCTCTATTTTTTCCTTTTTAAAATTCAAAGAAACTTACAATATTGAAACCAATTTTTTAACATATAAGGGTCTTGTTAGTGCAGTGAAGCAGTATTGTGATGCATTCATATGTTTAAAAAGTTCAAAGGTAAATTAGCAAGTCCTATTCTTTCTTACAATTACTTGAATCTTAAGATAAACTTAAAATGTAGTAAACATTTTAATAATATTTGGTTAGATTCAAGATTTGTCAAATATAAAAGTAATTTAAAATGGGAGGAAGAGGTAAATAGTATATATCAGTAAGAAGACTGGAAACTTTTTAATACAATACCATTTCACTGCACCGATAGTACAGAATTAAAATGGTTTCAGTTCAAGATAATTCATTGGGTATTGCCAAAAAATAAGTTTTTGTACAACATAGGATATATAGATTCACCTCTTTGTTCTATCTATAAACAGAAAGTATCAAAATTGATGCACATATTTTGGGGATGTGAACTAAGTGATCCTATTTGGGAACAACTTAAACATTGGATCCATAGCAAAACTGGTCTAGTAGTAGAATTTACAAAAGAAAATATAAATTTGGGTTTAAAAAAGTAACAATGATCCTATTAATGTAATCATCTTGATAACTAAGCACTTAAAATTTAAAAGTCATATGAAATCTTTTATTCCAAATGTTACATGGATCCAAAAAGAGTTGGCATTATACTGACATTACAGAAAGAATAGCCTATAGTAATTGTAATTATAATAAGTTTGTGAAGTTTTGGTCTGTGTGCCATAATTTATTTAAATAATAGCGTTTTGTTTTTATCATGTCTTGTTTATATTGTTAGGAGATCCGGGACTAGTGTGTGTATAATTATATATAGCATATATGTATAATTACACTATAGTGGAATGTATAGAGTGGAATGTATAGTATTGCATTTGTATAGTTATGTAAAAAAAGGTGGAAAAAAAATCACCTCTTCTAGCCCAGATCAAATTCGTGCTCAAAGCGAAGCCTGCTTGATTACCGCATATAATATTACTTAGCTATAAAACAGCACGTAAACACAAATCTACTTTATTTCTCTTCATAGTATGTAACCCAAGCTGTTGGAACCATCGCTTGAGAGCTGACAAAGCGCAAAAAAGGTTCCCATCGAACGGGACAAATTAATTGCATGAAGATCTAACGATAGAGTGCTTGAGTGTATGGGAACATGGTCAAATTAATGGCGTGTACCGGAAGTAATCGAGAAACCTAAGATTGACTCCCTCATTAACCCGAGTCACCTACAATTGCAGGTCTGAGACCAATATAACATATAGCAAAAAACACTTCAATACTAGTTACAAGACACTGTAGCGTATTTATGGATGTTGCAGCCTCTTTAATTGTTAAAATTACGCTCAGGGTCAGTATAATTTCTTTTCAAGAATATCTATTTCGGCACATCCAATGTTTTAGGGCGTATATTATGTTCTATAGAGAACAGCAAAGGCATGCACTTCGAAACCCGCTTAAACGCCTTTGATATATCACATACAGCAATTATGTGACAACTTGCTCATACAAATGCTTAGATTGTTTTCATGTTTTTAAAAATTTGTTTTTCAAATAGCATCAAGAGATTTCTTAATATGCTTTCCCATAGAAAAAACAATTCATAACCTTTAATAAGCCAGTTGTGAAACACTGGCTGGAACCGACTGCAACATCGTAAAATGGATAAAACTCAGAATAAATAGATGGCTGTACGTGTATCTCCTTACTTGTGACACTTATTCATCAATTTAAAACCATTTGGTATATGGAAACCTCAAGTGTTACATACTACGTAAACATGGAATTATAACAGTAAATTGTAGTTAATTTGTTATGATTTTAACAGAGTACTGACTAACTATAAAATAAAGTCTGATGCAGTATCTTAACATGAACTTAAACACGTGTTTTAATAATTTAACGTGAAATAACGGACCACATATTGTGCTCGTAACAAATGTCACCAGTAACGGAGATGGATACCAGGATAACCTCGTATTACGACTGTTTTAATATTTATTCATGCCAATATAGTACAGGCCCTACCTTGGAAGCAGCGGGGCCCCCAGGTTCACAACCAAAGTCTGTTTTAGTGAAATGACATAAACATTAGCTTGTAAGTTGGTTTCTGACAATACTTTACAAGTTTGTCTCTGTTAGAAAGCAGTTTTACTTAGCAAGACTAGAGTAGATTACCCTAGCGCCAGGTCATTTGGGCACGGGACGCAGTTGGGAGCAATTGGTCAAATTGGCTTAAGGCCGGCCCTGGTCCTGCAATATAGTTATTTTAATTTTATACAGTACACTAAATTTTAATTTCATCAACTTGACTTTGACTAGAGTTGATTACACTAGCGCGGACCCACTTGGGAGCGGAGCCCAGTTGGGAGAAATTGGTCCAACTGGTTTAAGGCCAGTCCTGATATAGTAATAGGATTTCATTTCATACTACGATTCAGTTTTCAGCTGGTATAAGCTCTGTGTTGGTTAAAATAAACGCTCGACTTAAAACCGTTACAGTACTAAGGTCACATAGGTTTTAAGATCACCTATAATTAAAACAGATTTTTACAAAGACGAGACTACTTTGACCTGACATCAAAGACACCACTGTCCAAATGCGCACACAGTAGCACCCGATGACCTTTACCCGGACAACAAAGCCGACGTCTCCGTCGTAGCAAATAATCTAAATCCTGCAGTGTTCGCCCACTTAACGACTGAACAAAGCTGTTTGGAGTTTAGATCATCCCCCGCACTAAGAATGAAAATAGCAATTGTTGACGACTCACGACAATTCAGTGTTTGTCACTGATGATCAATGATGAGTCATGAATTCTTAATATCATCAAAACTATCATCATAACTGACAGTGAGATGCACGGCTAAATCTGTAGGAGATCACTTGGTTTCTTACATAAACAGACGTTCTGAGAAATCGCAAAGAACTGTCCCTGGTAGTGCAATGGTTAAGCTATCGAACTCGTGGCTGTTAGGTGCTGGGATCAAATCTCAATCGACACATGGGATTTTTAATTTCGGTATCGGCTCCAACCCAGGGTTAGTTCTCCGCAAAACTCAATGGGTAGGTGTATACCACTTACACCGACCAGTGGTCCACAACTGATTTATCAAAGCCATGATACGTGCTATCCTATCTGTGGGATAGTGCATATAAAAGTGTTTGGCTGCTTATCGATAAGAGTAGCCACATTAGTGTGACGGCAACGGGTTTTGTCTCTTCAACTATCACCAACTTCTGGTTTGGACAGACAGCACAGGAACCTGATATCAGCATGAACATAAGTACAACCAGCCAACCAAATCATGAAGAAATGAATGATGTGAGTTTGATATGATGATGTTGGGGTGCAAATCTGTTAATTAATGACTTTCATTAGCAAATTAGCCAGTTACAAATTTCATTGGAAAATGAAAGACTAATGATGAATACGTATGAAATAAGATCAGTTTAAGATAGAAAGTTTTGATTATTGCCTTGGAGTCCAGTGCTTCTTCACAAACCTCCGCACCTCGTGGACATTCTGGCTACTGATTGTATTACTCTACCGGTATCGTTAAACGATTGACTATGTATGTTGTGGTTTAACACTTAGCCAAACATGAGCTGGAGGAAGGAAACAATCCAGCAATATTCTTTACACTTCTAGCAATAAACATATCATTTTAATATTTCCGGAGTCAAGTACGTGCATGATAAGGTTACAGTATTTTTCAACGGATGTTTTTTTTATTTACACACACACGGCTGGTGCGTTATAAAGTATACTACTCAACTTTTGGTAGGGACACAAAACGGTTCTTTAAGTGATATTAATTTGTCGTCTGCCGATAAATGAGAGCATACTCTTAAATGCAATTGATTTCAACAGACATATTTGTTGGAGAACTGCCACCTCGTACAACTTTCAGACGATTTCTTGAACGGACAAAGGCATCATATCTCATTGACACTATAGCGTGCAGCATTATGCTGGATGATATAAAAGTCAATCTGCTCTTTCATTTGAAATAGTGCTATTAAAATCCTATCTCTTTAAAATATAAGATAAAGAGTCAAGACATAATGTCCCTGATTGTATTAATTCCATTCAAACCAATGGTATCTTTCTGTAATGAACCTCTTTTTATTCTATCATTAAAATGTCTTGCTAAAACGTCCCTTATCTTATTCAAGAGTTTTGATACACCCAAAAAGTCCGGATAATATTACAATAATGTCCTTTATTGAATACCTTAGTTTTAATATGTACAAGATTTCTTAATAGTATTACAATAATGCCCTTTATGTTATTCTAAAGTTTTAAAACACAAGACATCTGAGTCAAGCAACAACGTATTTTACAATAATAGTATGTCAATGATTTAATTTTGATTAAAAGTTGTAAGAATATCTATGTATGCTATAATTTTAATATATATATATATATATATATATATATATAGAGAGAGAGAGAGAGAGAGAGACAGCGCGCACAAATCTGTTAATTACTATATTTCAAAGTTTCAATAACGGAAATCAGCGACATGTTGGACATGTACATTGTCCTCAGTTAAATCATACAATGATTCCATGCAAGCTTTAATTTGAACAATGCTCCAGAGATCTATTTGACCCACCATACTTGAACTTCACGCCTCTTCAGAAGATAATTATTACCACAGCTCTGATTATTACCAACAGCCACTTTAAGCCAACGATGTGTTTGACAAGTTGACTAACTTGATCATATGTGTTGACATTGTGCAATACATTGGAATAGAAGGTTATCAGTTTGTGACAAACTGTAAGTGGTTGTTTGCACGTATCATACACAAACACTTGCGATGTATTTAGTCCTATATCCAGAATTTATTTGTATCGACTGACATAATATACATCATTATCATTGATTATTATGGGTAAATGTTGCGTTGAAAAGAAAAACAACGCTTGCAGTGGTGGATCAAGGAGGGAGCAGGCCGCCAGTCCCCCACTAAATTTTGCAACATTACTTTTCATTTTCTTTGAAGCATACAATATAGTTTTATATACATCGAAATATATAAAACATGGTCCTATTAGAACATCCATACTCATTACATAATCACGTGACTATGCTTTCAGACTACTATTCCAGTCGTGAACATGGCGAGTTTATACTATATATATAATAATACGTATTTCGCATTTTGAAAAAAGTGTCACATCGCAACATGTCGCAAGTCTGCCGAAGAACGATATTTAAACAACTTTAAATAAAAGAGGATGCTTGACGCCTGTGGTAGTTGGAAAAATAGTTTCCTCTGCAGTCACAAACTCAACTCTAGCTCTTTATTGTTCCATGCCATCTATAAAACGGCATCTGTGACTGGTTGTTCGCAAAGTGTGAACATTCTTTTCAGTTACATTCGTAGCTATACAAACTTTTTTATTTGTACACCAAAGCAAACAGATACTATTTTATTATATTTTATTTATAATCAAATAAGAATCTCCAATAGTTTTGTTTAAGTAGTGTTTTAATTATATTCATTTGTTTCAATTCGTACAAAAAGGTCGTGAAAACTGTGATTTATCCATTAAAAAAAAGATATACGTTTGAACAACTCGTCTCTTACCAACCATGGCAGTTCCACGGTATTCACCTCGTCACATTTGAACAGCTTTCAAACATGACTGAGGGGAATTTTCTCAGGAAGTACTTCCCTGTTACATCATTAACATGTGAAATAAGTTTTTTCAAGATACACTATGTTTTGTTATTTGTGTTTTTCAAAGATTCAATTAACAATCCGTAACGAATGGGACGTCCTGGTTGAGAAGTATCTACTCATGTTATACATTTTTAATCACGAAGGGCGGAACAGATAATATACTGGGGGTAATCAATTATTGGAAGGGAATCAAGGCCCCCTTCCTCCCACTTCCGCTGCCTATAATAATAAACAGACAATACTAAACGAGTAAACATTCATTATCAAAGTATGTCCCGAGTCAAAACATTTCTTACGATCTTGATAAAGGGATTTGGGGATTAACGGGTATTACATTTGCGCGGAGAAAGTGCATTACAATTGCCCAGAAAATTTACCTGAGCTTTTCTTACAATTGCGCGGATTACCTGTTATTTAGAATATATATGAAATATAAATTAAAAATATATTATTTTGTAACATACATGTATAAGAAATAAAAACGATAAAACCTATGCATTTTTATTTTTTAGCAGGACCAATGTTAAAATTCATTGGTAGATTGATTATATATAGCGTTAAAAAGTTCCCGTGGAGAGTAGGGTTAACATAAATTACTTATAAATTAGCTAATTTCTGCCTGACGGAAGGGGCAAATAATACAAGTTGTAGCATCAGTGCTTAAAAAAACCCAGGTAATCCGCGCTAATGTAAGAATGTTACAGGTAAAAATCCGCGCAATTGTCATGTGTTTCTCCTCGCAAATGTAAGAATTTTTCCGCGCAAATGTAATGCCAATCCGCACAAATGTAATGCACCGCATTGAAATCAATGTTTCAAACCAAACGAATATTTCGTCAATAATTACGATATCTTATCACATGTCTATATATAAATATTATGAGTTTATTTTATCAATGTCGTTTATGTACATATTCATTGATAAACACTTTATAAAAATTTGTTGTAAATGATTCTAGTAATAGATATGCGATATACAACGAATAAACCATTCTATAAAGCCCTTGGATATTGGCAGTCCTCCTACAGCCGATCAAAGAAGGATAAAATTGTTTTGTGTCGTTTCCATATTCGTCGTACATATTTAACTAATTTTTCATCTGAAAAAAGGACCATCCGCCTCATTTTGGGCACTGTCAGTATACTAGTATATAAATGTAAATTTACAGTGCGTCATATTCTGATTGATTGTCCTCACCTTCAGACTTAGAGATACTATATATGTTAACGAGGGTGTAATAGAATCAGTTCGAATCCACCCACAACTTATTGTTTTTAAAAGAAACTAATTTTTATAACAATTTATTTTTAATTCTTTTTTATCAGTGATATACTGAATTTATTTTTGTTTACCGTGATCTTAGTTGTTAGTTTGTTTGGTTTCAGTATATTGTATAGACGTTTTAATATCACTGATTTGAATCTATATAAAAAGGTGAGCAGTATGACCTCCAATAGCCGAGGAGACGGGGAGAGGTGGAGGGGAGGGGGTCGTTAAATGAATAAATAAATCTTAATCTAAAGATACTGAGAACATTAATATTCAATATAAGAACATATAAATCATTATCGTCTGCAAGAAATCCCATTTTCCGCCTTTCTGTTAACCTCGCGTTTGGCTTTATTTTATGCGATAGCAACATGACATCTTCTTTCCTACCATTTTATTTTTTGCAAGACGTAATTTTATAACATTTAATCACGTCAATGCATTAATAAAAAACATTTTCAATTCTTCTAAGGAAAAAAGTTAAGTACATACACATTAATTTTATCCGCGTTTGTTAAATTTCATACCACACTTTTAAATGTCCACTGTAGATTTATATTTCGAGCCGATTTCCAAATTGATAAATTTATGGACTAGTTGTGTCTTTAAGAACTTCTTTTCAGTACATGGCGTAAAAAAACGATTTATATTATAAAATACAACTTGCACCAGCCATTAAAAAAGTTATGGTTTGATAAATTATGCAAAACAGAAGCAAAGGAGCACACACAATTAAATTTACTGCCTGAAGAAGTTTATTCCATTACTTTCATGTGAGATCATATAACATCACTTAACCTAAAAATGCATTCTTAATGTTTTGTAATAAATGTTTAGACAGTTCAGTAATAAAAAAAGAATGGGTCACTACGATGCGGTGAAAGTTTGCGAGATTAAGACCCATCCTTGTTAAGTACAGTTAAAATATCTAGCTATTCAACACAATACATGCATACAATATTTCTCTGATCCGCAGAACGCAACGCTCTAAGTACACACTTGATTGTTATTCAGCTGAGTATATTAAACTCTGTAAAGACCTTTCATCACTCTTACTTTACGATGACCCATCTTCCTGTTAGTAACTATACTCAACAATACAAGATATGCTACACGAAAAACATTATTGCCCAAGTTTCATGTTAGCAGGGCCAAATTTATACGGGGACAAAGGGGCCAATTGTTTCATTTATTTTTATTTGTCATATAATTTAATTTCTCAGGTGAGGGCCCCCGAACCTGAAGTGCCCTGCCCCCCCCCCCCCCTCCCAGGTCTAAATCCA
>JAULBS010094583.1:0-16905 GCA_032355785.1 Symmetromphalus regularis | reverse complement strand
AAGGCAACTTCCCAAGTTTTCTCAGACAAAAATGATTGTTTTTACACTTTTTATTGGACAAGGAAAGAAACGTATACTACATGGAATGGATGTGCAGAGCACGGTGGCAAACCAGATGGGACGCTACAGTATTTTTCTAGCAGTCAACATCCGATTTTCGAGGCACAGTGGCAAATAAGAGAGGCACCCACAGCATTTGTCTCCGGTGCAGTGATGAAATTCGAACCCTGCATTCAGGGGCGGCACGGTGTAAAAAACAAATGGTGGTTTGGCTCAAGATTCCAAAAGGCAACCAAGCCGAGCCTCCGAAGAACTGTTATTTATGCAGAAATAAATAATAGAAAAATGTGATACGGCCATGAATATTTGGCACTATAATTTGACAGAAAGTGTAAAAATAACGATTAATTTTCGATTTATAATTCATATGCTTTGTTGATAGTTACGTGACATAAACTGGTTATGTAGGCGAAATGCATAATGCGCGTCTCTATATAGATCCCATTTCTGATGTTTAATTTTTAAAAAAACAGCAGGATAAAAACTTTGGAAACTTTTGGATGTTTGTAATATAGTAATAACTGCACTTGAAACTGATGAGATTTTTTAGTGCCGCGATGGGTGGAACGAAACTTCGTTTAGAGACGCTTTTTCGAGCTCAGCGTACGGCCTATTATAAAAAAAACATCCATATTGTTAGTCGCACTCAATAACGTTGTGCATTAATATCTTAAAGTAAACCGTCTCAGCTTACAAGAAAACAGTTCCTAAAAACGTAAATTACAATAATTAACTGTCTAATTATTCAGCTAAATTCATAGTCAAAATAGTTATTGTGATACATATACAACATTGCAACATGTCAAAACAAACATTAAACGAACTATAACTTGCTACGAAAGGGCAAGGTCAATAATGGTGGCAACGCGCAAATTCTTAAGAGAAAATGTCCAATTTATGAAGTTATTCAACGGACTTAAGAATAACAATGACACTTTTGATGCTCATGCTATACAGGTAACTATATTTAAACAAGTAGCACCGTACTAATAGTGTATTAACAGTTATTTTACAACTTATTAGGAACCCGGAAGTAAATCGCGATCGGCAGCGTGCAAACCATTAAAGTGGCAAGGTCACAAACGAATACAATCAAATAATGTAAAGTTCTCCTATATTAAATCAGTTGTAGTAAATGTTTAACCAGACATTACAGTAGCATTAATAATATTTCTGGTAATATTAATTGAATGTACTTCCTGTCATGCAGTCAAAATGATTAACAATAATTATTATTAAAAATTGTATCAATATAACTTATAGGCCTACTGATCACTGATGGTCAACATAGCACTTACAAATACCTGAACTTACAGTGCATCAACATTCACAAATCACCTAAATGCATGACTTAATTCATTCAAGTAGATATTAAGAAATGTGATCTGTTATTTTTCAGATATAATTAAAATTAACTTCATTAAATTCTGGAATATCTTGAACCATAAAAATGTTATATAACACTGGGGTCCATGACAGTATGTCTCCGTCAACATACCATAAAAGGGCCTGCAATGTGGGCCTGTTTTTAAACCACAAATCTCAGCGAACAAGTAGTGGCGAGTTGTGGCTCTACTAGTCTTCCGATGCGGTCCCTACATAAAGTTCCCCATATTTAAAAGATGATCTAAAGGAGTTTCCCATTGTATCACACTATAAATAGAATATCATATATGGTGTACATTTCTTGCCAATTATAGGCGTGATTGAAACGGTATCTTCAAAAGATGTCCAACAAACGAATATATAACCGAAATATCATAATATCATGATTATTTGTAAGTACAACGTGGACACAAACACTATCACTTAATTTTATAAATTTTACTATTAATCAACCCTTTTGTTAAAAAAAAAAAATATAAGAAAATTAATTCATAAATAACTAGTGACCTACTTTATCTTTTATTATTTCAAAACAAAAACAGCATTTATAAGACGTAAAATTGGTCATTTTGGGTAAAAATCACGTAAAGTTTTTTTCCCCCCTTATTGCTCTCCATATAATTTTTCCATTGAAAAAGTGTCAAGGTTATAATGTCACATGACTTTTTAGGGACTTCTGTGATCATAAACAAGCAGACGACAGATTGCAAATTCTTGTTATGTAAAATGGACATTTTCAGTGGATATGAGGGCACTTTTTGGAAACATGATATTTTGACAAGGGTCAAAAGCCGCCATTTTTAATACATATCAATAAAAAGTAATAGTAGTTACCATAAACTTGGACATTTTGATAGATTGTAGTATGTTGGTGAACAGTGTGACTTCAGTGTTTATTTCCTAAAAATATACTTCAGGATGATGACATCAGGCACGAGGAAATCATCAATGTGTAAATGCCGCGATACAACGGAACTCGCGATACAATGAGAAGGGAGTAGGGCTATAGGCCTATCCTTGCATGCCAAATTGCGTTGTACTAACTGCACTCGCTTCAGCACATGCACAGTTGAATCACATGGAGTGGAATATTGCTCAAATGGTAGAGTTTCTGCCTGTGAACCGGTCGGTCTTCGGATCGAACCTTCTCAGTGGACACATTTGCAGTTTAGGCTATTTTCTGTTCCAGCCAGTGGTCCACAACTGGTCATCAAAGGCCATGGTACATGCTGTCCTGTCTGTGGTACGGTGCATATAAAAGAGCCTTTGCTGCTTATCAGCAAGAGTAGCAAAAGTGGTGGCAGAGGGTTTCCTCTAAAAAAATATATGTCTGAATGACCATATGATTGACATCCAATAGCCAATGATAAGATGAAAATCAATGTGCTCTAGAGGCGTCGTTAAATAAAACAAACTTTTCTCTCTTTTTTCTTAATGTTTGGTATGGCAGTGAGGACTGCATGAGGAGCTCTTGAGCACGCAAAATATCATCGTTTCCACAAAGGGTACAAAAAGAGAACAAGCACATGTAGTAGATACTTAACCATAAAAATTATGTCCTTTCTTTTTTTCTTTTCTTTTTTTTCTTTACTTTGTTAAATAATAATTTGAAATATTACCCATTAAAGAAACACATTCTACAAAACGGAAACTTTTCCACAACAAAATAAAGATGACAGTTCATTACAAAGTGGGTAACTACCCATTTCAACATTCGGAACATTGCCATTTCCTGTAAGATTCATAACTCATTCGTTGCAGTTTTTATTTTAAAAATAAGTACAAGACAAAATGTTTAGCCCAGTACAATACCATAGAAACGCAGACAGGTTTACGACAGTATTTAACTTGATAGTAAAGAACAGAAGTAAATAAAACCACTAAATAAAAAATTACCATTTCTGTGAATTTGCTAGCAAGATTGTCTGCTCTCAATATTTTTTCATTTGATTATTACATGATTAATAAGATATTCTAATTGAAAAAGAAGAAAGGGAAAAAATAGGTCATCTGTCAGAATGAAAATGCAGAAAATAGTTAGGAATATGCTTTATTCATAGCACATGAAGCAAAGAACATAGTGCCGAAATGAAGTGAAGTATACTTTAGTATGATAGCAGAAAATCAAACATAGCGGTCAAAGTAATGTCTCTTCAAAATACAAAACCAATAATTTCGATTGCCATTTAAACAGTACCGAACCATTATACACAGTAAATAAATACAAAAATAGGACTTTTTTTTTGTTGAAAAATATCAAGATTAAGGAGGTAATTTTTTTTTTAATTCGGTGAAATGCATTTATAAAACAAGGAAAACAAAAAGAACTAAACTTTTTATTGTAAATTAAAAATGAGAACATTCCCAAATGTCATGGTAATTACTAATTTTGTACAAAGACCCTATCGGGATTTTATAATTATTATTATTATAATATGGAGGTTATTAAACAATTTGCCTTTCTTGTATTGGTCATACATATTTAACTCATAACTTTCATCTGAAAAAGGACCCTCCATCTCACTGTGAGCACAGACAGGTTAGAAGCCAGAAATGCTATGTCCCTTTGGACTTGTTCTGGCTTTGAGGGACCACACTAACAGGGACACATCAAATAAAAATTGGCAGAAGTCCTAATAGAGAGTAATTCAAACTACAGACATTTATCATTTGAAATAGTGTACAAATACATTGATAACTTTGCAGTTGTTTATCACTTATAAATAATAAATATAAAACATTATAAAAATATGTCACTTTGAAACAATTATAGGACACCTTGAACATTATGAATACCAAATTATTATGTCTTATAATTTCATGTACCGTATGACTGTATGTTAATATCTCAAAGACTTTTTTTTATTCCTTCCAGATTTAAATATGACATCATGAAGCTGCTTGTGTTGACGAGTGTGTTTGTGTATCTGCTTCATCATCTAGCTGGAGGTGGTATAAAGCAGATCAAATGAATTTGTTGTCGAATAATAATACTTTACAAATCCTTTTCATTTTTGTGTCTACATGATTTGTTATTTTCATGTCCAGATTTAAAACAAAATGTTTATTATTTTATTCATTTTTGATGATTTCATTAACTCATCCTGTGAGAGTGTACTGAAGATAGCAAACAACCATTGTATATCGATTTATGATATGTAACAAATGAGATGACTTCAATTTTTAGTGCTAGCCTTGTATTTTTGGCAAAGTGTTTGTAACTATGATAGCTAACCTTTAATAATTAATATTTCTCAGTGACAATCTAATTTATAAAATATAATTATCTGATCTAGTGAATGACTGTTTATATTATTAAAGCTTGTCCTGAAAATTTGGACCAAAATGTTTGAACTGTTTAAAATGCAATTTATTGGGAAAGTCTGGATGTGAAAGTGTGATAACAGCTTTATTCCAGACTTTCTTGGGGCCGACTGTCTCACATGCTGTATTTATGCTGTTAAAAATAATGTAATATTTATAGTTTATTACCCATATGGCTCAACAATTCTTGGTTCATATCTAAGTGTTACATCCTACTACTATGTCATACTGCGACGTAATACTTTGACATCATACAATTGGTCAATGCAACGACCTTACTAGAGCTACCAGTATGTTTGGTTTACATTTCATACATCAGTGTTTCACACTATATTGATAGACAATGATAGTTTTGTCTGTCATTGTAGACCTTTAATTGTATATTGATAGTTTAGTCTTTCTTTGACTATATATAAATTATTGGTACTTCAGCCTGTTTTTGTACATGTAGTAGGGTGTTTTGACTTGCACATATACATTTCATACACACACATGCACTATTTTAAAACACTGTTCAGGTATTTTATTCTTGCTTTGTCTTAATTGTGCAGGCTTTCTTGTTTCCTGGTCTCTTTTATTTTCTGTGTCTCTGGCTCTGTTACTAGTGTTAGCTTGGGTGCAACTCACCTAAACCCAGTGGCTTGGCCAGGTAGCCAATTTAATGAGAAGCTTTATGTCATTATTTTCTGGGGCTACCTGATGTTCATCCGACCAGAGGCAATTTACCTTTCTATGAGTGAAGAAGTGTTTGTTTTCATGAAGATATTTTATTGCACAACTAATAACTGCAAGCACAAAGGTAAATGATATTATATTTTAACCATAGTTATTAATTTTAAACTTAAGTCTAATCAATTGTATTAGTGTGTGTGTATTAAAAATTAGGGATAATGTTGTAAATTGATTTAATCAAAGTTAAATAGATAACTTGGTCTTTTTAAGAATAAGTTAATGGAGATTCATGTTTATGTAATATATTAAGATATTTGTCTAAGTACAGATATGCAATGTATTTTATTTTATATATGAAAATATATAACTAAGATATGTTATTTATTATGTTGGTTTTAAATTATGTAGATGCAAATAGTTATCAGGTTTTATTTTATTATTAGGTTGACATTCAGATTTCATCCCTTCCACCAGCATCATGATTGTTTAAAGACCCGATCCAAAGTCGGTAGGTAACACATGTTATTAAATATATGGAATATTGTATCAGGGCCATACATTAAAGGAATACTGAAGTCTACAGTGTTCCATATAAAATGGATTAATGCATTTACAAAGTATTAGTTAAAAATATATATAAATTTAAACAAAAATGTCTTTGTACTTAAAAACGCATTTTCCGTGTACAAAAGTAATAAACGAAACTTCTTTTTGTAAGAATATAGTCGTACTGCGTGAGTCACGTCAGAACAAGCATTGTGCAAAACTTGTATATGGTCGTATAATAGCAGCTGTTTCTACGGAATAAGTTAATTGTTATTACTACTTCGTTTGCGAGAAATCACATTTCTATGGAAGGAAATATTATATTTGTATTACAGTTCGTGCTGACAAAAAAGAAAGATCCAAATTAAACCAGAAATGTGTAATTGCTAACTTTAAAAACTGTCGTCTGAACGAAGTGACGCAACCGTATCCATTGGCCTTCAACTGCTGTACGACAACCAGTCTGTTTCCTTCTAATTAATATCTGCCCAATGATGATGCAATCTCAAAGTCCGATCCACTATCACTATCTAAACGTTCAGGCTTGAACATAAATGGTTGGTATGCCATCTAATAATGCAAATAAAACTATAAACTCACTGAGATGAATCTTTCCGATAAACGCGATAATACTGTTTTCACTTTGTTATTGTTCGAGTCATATGTCACAACCCATATCACGCAGCTTTCTCGCGCACCATTCTTATTCATGTGTGTGAGAAAGAATCCGTGTTTGTAATGTTCATTAATCTTAAATCCATTAAGTATTAAACATTTTAGTGCACCATTCTTATTTCTGAAAAAACATTAATTCATTTTATATGCTGCTCTGTATACTTCAACATTCTTTTAACCTTTTTCAGATACCGGCCAGCTGGGCCGGTAACCTGAGAAAATGAACCAGCCCCTCAAAATAAGGATTTTTGTAGATAATGGTATATTTTGTGCATGTCATTATGTCTCTTCTCAGCTTCCTACTAGCCATAGAATTTCAAATTTATCACCAATCATAAGGCATAACTAATATAACCTCGATTTACCGCCTATTGTCGTACAAATGTGATTTTGGCGTTATATCAAGTTGGCATTAAAGTGAGGGTGCCAAGCATGTGCCACCAAACATTAATGTCACGAGATCATCAGAGCGGTTTTTTGTCTCGTACCGTATTTCTTTCAACTGCAGAATCACAGCAGTGACAACTAACACAGTGGTGTTGTCAATCATAGACAATAACAAAAGTAACAACTCTTGATGAGATTAATTAAGGCCAATATACTCCTGTCGAGCCGCTTAATTACAGCTAATTGAAGCATTGGCGATACAATCAAGGGACTGTAATATATAAAATGCGTTTTGTTCAAAAACATGTTTGGCGAATAGCGAGGGTGGTGCTAACTATAGGGAATTAACAAAGAAAAATAATCGTTCTTGGAAGAAAGTTGGCGATATGACTGGTTAGCGTTAAATCGGGGGGGCAATAAATCGAGGTTATACTGTAATATTTCGTCTCGTTACACCCTATTTTTTTTTAATATTTCATTTTATTTTTTCATTTTAGTGATTTAAATATAATAAACTTATGATATCAGGTGAGTATGATGATACACATAGTTTCTATAAATCATGAAAGAAGAATGAAAAAATCAATACACGTAATGTACAATCACAAGTGTTTCTGACATTTTGCTTAAAACTTCAAATAATATATTCTACAAGGATACTCACCTTTAAAATGTGTATTCTTTACCAATTGCTTTTACAAGCTCCACAAATACGTCTTTCTTTGAGAATTGCAACCTCCACATATATTAACACATATGTAATGTGAAATTACCACGAGTGCTGTGTGTACTGGGTAATTGTCTCTTAACACACCACCATCTATTCTCGATGAGGTTAGTGCAAGCCTTAGATGTGGGATCAACAACATTCTCCGAATGATTAACAGTTTCGTGGGTATAACCAAGTCAAAGTTCACTGATTCAATTATAGGATGCCAAACAGAAATTATGTGTGTGTTTGGTTTGATATGTTTTTGAATTAAAGGCAATAAAGTATTGGCTACTGGTACTAAGAAGAATTTCCTATCTAGAGTTTCACAGGAGGTGGTTTTTGTTTTACTCTCTAATTCTTCCTCAGGAATTATCGTCTCAATTTGAGTATCTTCAATTGAATATTTCTTTGAGAAGCAATACAAAATTAATAGACTTCTTCTAATAGATAAATTAGATGCCTCAAACCATGATTTTTTCCTTAATTGCACCTGGTTCTTTCCCTTATTTTTGCAAAAAAATTTATTCATTGAAATCTGTAGACAGGATTGTTATGGTTTTTTGTTTAACACTTAATAATTTCTGAAGTTTATTTTTACAGTTTGGACATTTTACTTTTTGGGGAAGTTGACCTAAACTTTGAGAAAATTTAATGGCTTTAAGTTCATTTGAAATATTCAAAGATAAAGTATAGAAATTATGGAAATTGTTAACAAAAGGGGTACTTTCAGTCCTGTCTGGTTCTCTGCTGGTACTGGCTATTGGTTCATCCAAAAATTTTTCTTCACTAACATAAGTTGTTGCCTCTGGAATTATTACACTCAGTCCGCAAGGAATTAACAAATCATCATTGTCACTGCTCGAGGTGGATGAAAACAGACTTAACACTTTTATCTAATGAAATATTGGGATTTCGAAATTTAATTTGGCCTAATTTTAAAGAATCATCACTACATGAGCTGTCGCTAGTAAAAAGATCTAAACTTATGTTTTCTTTCCTGATTTTCTTAATATTATGTAAATATAACTTATCCAAAGAATATCTTTTACTCATTTCAAGAAGTGTAACAAATTAGAAAAAACTCTCACCTTTATAAGGTTGTATCATCATGTATCTCGTGATGCAAGCAAGACATCAGTTAGCCAAATGACTATTTCATGCAATACGAGCTGTATGCTAATTCAACATGAAAATGATTGCATAATCATTGAAATAGACTAGCTTTGTTCATAAATTATACTCACTTTATTTACTTGTAGATAGTATCATTATAGAAAGATTCCACAAATAAATACATCATTAAATTCCGGTATTTTCTGTAATTTATGCTAATCTAATAATAAATAAGATTGACTACCAATATTAATCAAGGTATTTCCAACTTCTTTATTTAGTGCAGTTGGATAAACAGATGGAATGTGGTGTCAATGTATGCTAGTTCAACTCTTCATAATGTAAGTTTCTGTATTTATCATTGACTTGTATGACTTTCTATGTATGAAATGTTAAATATATATGCAATATTAAATATAAATGTATGTACATAATAAGTAGTGTTAAATATGTGAAGAAAGAAAAAGGAATATGTGAAATAAGAAAAAGCAATACAAAGTTTTTAATTTTTTACAAATTTATTATTAAAAAAATTTTCTTTTCCTTCCCCCCCAAAACCATGCCCCTCTTTTTTTATGACGGCCCCATCAAAAAATCCCTCTTTAGACACTTAGAGTAAAATAAATGGAGGGTAATGGGTGGAAGTGTATTGTTGAAGATATTACCAATGAATGTTTCTTTCAAAACATTAATGTATAATGTATATTAGAATGTATTTTTTACTCTGTTTATTGATCATATTTCAGGGTCTTTGTTGATGATGCTGACGCCTGGTGGATCCCATATATATTGTTTTTCTGAATAAAACCCTAGACTTGTCGATGTCTTGTGTGTTGTTTATATCTCGGTAACATACACGTTTGACTGTATATTGGTATTTCAGCCTGTTTTTGTACACCTTTCACTGTATATTTATTTAGTGTTTCAGCCAGGCTTTGTATATGTTTGACTGTATATTGATATTTCAGCCTGTCTTTGTACAAGTTTGACTGTATATTGGTATTTCAGCCTGTCTTTGTACACCTTTCACTGTATACAGTATATTGGTATTTCAGCTTGTCTTTGTACACGTTTCTGTATATTAGTGTTTCAGCCTGTCTTTGTACACGTTTGACTGTATATTCATTTTCCGGCATGTCTTTGTACACGTTTGACTGTATATTGGTATTTCAACTTGTCTTTGTACACCTTTGACTGTATATTGATATTTCAGCCTGTCTTTGTACACTTTTGACTATATATTGATATTTCAGCCTGTTTTTGAACATGTTTGACTGCATATTGGTATTTCAGGCTGTTTTCGTTCACCTTTAATTGTATGTTGATATTTTGGCCTGTCTTTGTACACGTTTGACTGTATATTGATATTTCAGCCTGTCTTTGTACACCTTTGACTGTATATTGATATTTTAGTATGTCTTTGTACACTTTTGACTGTATATTGATATTTCAGCCTGTCTTTGTACACCTTTGACTGTATATTGATATTTCAGTCTGTCTTTGAACATGTTTGACAGTATATTGGTATTTCAGCCTGTCTTTGAACATGTTTGACTGTATATTGATATTTCAACTTGTCTTTGTAGTGTATACGTTTGACTGTATATTGATATTTCAGTCTCTTTATACTTATTTGACTGTATATTGGTATTTTAGCATGTCTTTGTACACATTTGACTGTGCATTGGTATTTCAGATTGTTTTTGTACACTTTTGACTGTATATTGATATTTCGGCTTGTCTTTGTACACATTTGTAGAAAAGAATGCCTAAGATTAGATTTAGAATGGCACAAATTGATTTAGAACTGCATGGTTCTACTACACCTTAAAATAAACAGAACACGTTTGACTCTATATTTGTATTTCAGCCTGCCCATCTGGTAAATATGGAACCAAGTGTGAGTTTGAATGCAGTAAACGACATTGCCAAGGAAGCACCCATTGTGACTTGGAAGGCACTTGTGTCGATGGCTGTCAGACATGGTACAAAGGATCCACATGCACAGAAAGTATGTACTTCCTACTGATACTTTGTTTTATTTCTATCTTAGAAAGCTAATATTATAGTTACAAGAACAAGCCTGGAAATAAGTGGCTGGTCATGGACATAGACCAGCACAAATTTGTTGTTTTAGAAGATTTGACAGTCACATTTTGTCCAGAAAATTTCTGTATAAAATCCTGAATAAATTGTGTAAAATTAAATAATAAAAAGCACACACCATAAACACTAAATTGTGTATTTTGATTAATTTGAGCATATTAAATTGTATGTCAGGAACATTTTCTTTAATGTCCAGTACAAATTGACTGATGCTGGACATTTTGACCAGCTGAACTAAAATAATTATTTCCAGGCCTGCAAGAAGTTCATGGGTGACGGTCAGTATGGTTAGAGGAATGTTATAAGGAGTCCAATAATTTAACCTCATCTAATAATAAAACACAGTATAGGAAATCAGTGGCTGTTGTAAAAGATGCTGTATAATTGGTTTGAATATACTGCCATTTGAGAAATTTTTTAATATATTAGGCAGTGTACTCATATTATGAGACTGCCATTTGAATTTTATTGTAAAAGAATTCCTCTTATTATTTCAAAAAAACATTGGCTGCAGCTGAGCTCTCAACTGTCGCTCATAACTATATGTATAAAGCACACACACTGCAATTATTGATGAGGAGGTATTCTTGATTAATTTTGCCTATACACTCCTTAGACTCAGTCTTGTTCAGAGTGCTCAACTGGTGTAACAAAGGCTGGTGTGTGCTGTCCTGTGTTGGAAAGCATATGAAAAAAATCCCTTTTTGCCAATTAGAGAAGCCTTTGTGGCGGCATCAGGCATCCTCTGAAAACTATGATCATACATATTGTGATTTGACACCTAATAGCTGTTTTCGTATATTCAGTAAGTTTCTGCCCGAAGTTCTATGCAAGGCTTACAAAAAACTGTTTTTATTTATCAACTTATATATATATTTCTTGTTAACTTTTGAAAGGCATCTAGAAAACTCTTTATCCAATTCACTGTAATCTATTGAAAATGTTTCTGACTGTCTATCAGTCTGTTTTCGTATATTCGATATGTATCTGGCTGATGTTTATTTACAAAAAAAGCCACGTGTGATCTGATTGTCTCAGACTTTGCGGATGACTGACTCAGTCGGAATAAGATTAAAACCTGACAACCTAAAGTAAAATAATTATTACCTTCAATGTAATATGTAACAATGGATACATTAATTACATATAATAATTGTATTTTTAACGATAAAAGAACAGAAAAGTTTAATTTGTTTTGACCGGGAGCCATTCGGCACACTTTGGGATATTATAACATCTTGCCAGAAACAGAAATATTGGACTGCATTTTTTTTGCAGATTATACTTGCTAGTTCCAGGCTAATAATAGTCTGACTTTATTTATCAAAAAAAGCATATCGAGCACTTTCCAATACTAAACGTAGAGTGTTGTATTGTGAATGAATTACAAATGAGCGGAAAAATGTATCTTATCAATATTAATAGCACACTTTTTAAAAATTATTATTATTATTATAATTGTTTTGTTGCAGAGTTTTATTTTATTTATTATTAATTTTTTTTAAATTCCACTAGCTGTTGGAAAGTGATTATTTGGTAGTCCGACCGCAAAAACCACTGGCAACAGGCATTGGGCTACCATATTCTAGATACCCTGTAGGACCAAACATTTTCACAGATGGTGCCATTATCATTTCAGTTATTGAAATCAGAAGGATTGGTAAAAAAAATTGAATCATGGTTTATTACATAAAAAAAAATTGAATGGTGAAGTTTGTTTTGATTATGATGAGTAGTAGACTGATACTGCAGTGAACTGTTGCTTCAAGTCATTACCCTTACATTGCTAACAAACAACTGTTCATTCATCTATTTTAAGCTATAATCTGTCAGTCTATCATCGTTTTTAAAAATTAAATCTTCCAGTTTATACTGAAAAAAAGATTTACTAGTTTATAAATAATACAGCAGCACAAACATTGATTAAATGTTATAAAGTAAATCTGAAACTTAATATAAAAAATTATTCACATTCCTCTGATGCAGGAATTAGAAAAACAAATTAACAAGAACAATGATACATAGAAACATTATATTCGATATAATATACGTGTCTAGGATCTACATAGAAATTTTTAGCACTGTGTTTTTGTATATTTGATATGTCTAGCTGATGTTTATGCAGGATCTACAAACAACTCTTATCAGTTTGTTATCATTTAATTCATATTTGCCTAGCTGATATTTATGCAGTATCAACAAAGAATTGTCTTTGAGTATGTTTTCGTATATTTGATATGTGTCTAGCAAATGTTTATGCAGGGTCTATAATCTATATCAATCTGTTTTCATATAATAAAAACTTACTCGATATGTTTCTGGCTGATGTTTATGTAGGGAGAACTCATTCTGGATTTGATCCAGTAATGAGATTAAAAATATCATACCTCGATATTTTATCCCAGTTCCTACCACCCTAGACATTGACATAGTATTGTGACAGGACTTGTTGAATCCTTTTACAGTGACACGGTAATCGCAATTTTAAGAAAATGAACATACTGCATGATCTAATTATCTTGTTGGAATGGCAGAAAATACTGCCTCAAAATATTTTTGTGATAGCTTTTACGACTGCATTGCAGATCACTGCCATACATTTAGAGTATCAATTTTTTGTTTTAGTTTAACAAAATATTATTATTATTTTTTTTTTGTTAGGAATTTGCAAACCTGGATATTATGGGCTAAACTGCCGTCATAAATGTCACTGCAACATTTCTGCTTGTACGCTGGATGGATGTACAGACCATTGTGAAATTCACTGGCATCATAAGAAATGCACTGGTGGTAAGTAACTAATTATCTGAGAAATTCCACATTGGAGAGCCCAAACATTTGATATTTGGCCCATTCCACGAAAGACATGATGTTTTGAAATATTAAAATTTGAAAAAAATGTTAAAATTTAGTCAGTGTTTCCTACTTTATTTTGAAGAAAATAAAGGAAAGATTATTATCAATGTTTTTTATGATTACATTAATGTGTACCTGTAATGATTCTTGCATTTTCCCGCCACTTGCTATAATGAAAATTGCCCTTTCATTTTGCCCCTATATGTCCTGTAATGTAATTTTGGACACTAATTAATCAAATGTAATGATTTTTTACACAATTGTAATGCAATTGCCATGCTCTCCTTACATTAAAAATTTAGGTTTGACCTGGGTTCAGCTACCACTTTCGGTAGTAGACTTCTATGTGAACAGATGACAAGCCAGAAATAAATGAAACTATCCTTTTATACCCCCATTTAGAGATAAAACCACAAACTAAAGAATGATACAAATTATATTTTTAGTTAGGGTAGACAATAGGAGATTCCACATTTTATAAATAAAATTTAAACAAATATTTACTAACTTTTACATTTCAGCAATAGTTACCACTAACTTTTAACTTCCGTAAAGATTTCCTACTATATAATCAATATTTAACATCACCCCAATGAAATAACATCTGCCAAGGTTGCTCAGATCAACTATCTGTCTGCTTACATACTTTATTTAAACTATTCACTATTATTGTTAAACAGTATCCTTTTCATCGATTCTTTTAAAGCAAAAGTGAAATATAGCCAGTTTCAATATAGTATTATAAATTAATTAGTTTAACAATTTGTTTGAATAAAATGACGTCATCATGTTTTAAAACAATAAAATTATAGATTAAAGTTTAACTGCATTCAGTAGTTTCCGCATGCTATTGTGTACGCGATTTCACTGGAGCCAGGCAAGGGTAGTCAGTCATTCACTATTCAGCGTTTCACTTATTTGGAGTCTTTTCTTTTTGTTATTTTTTGGTGTGTCACATTGAATTCTTTCATTTTCCAAAGTCATTGTTTGATTAAGACAAAAACCTGTGATTGTTTGTGCTTGGCATATTATGAAAAAAATATTGTTTTGTGTATGATCCACACATTTTAAAATCATTGTCAAAGGAAACAGAAGTTGTTCCAAAAAAGAAAAAAAACATACACAAGAGTAGAGGCTTATGGAAGTTTAATAATTCATTGTTATCTGATAAAGAATATATAAAAATTATAAAAGATATTATAAATAATATTATAACTCAATACGCTATATTAATTTATAACCCACAAACTATAAACAGAATACCAAAAGATGAAATACAGTTTATAATAAATGACAGCCTATTTCTGGAAACACTATTAATGGAAATAAGGGGCAAGACTATATCATACTCGGCATTTAAAAAGAAAAAGACTAATGAATAAGAAAATATAATATATGAAGAAATCAAGGAACTGGAAGAATCTGAAAACGAAGCGAATACTGAACTATTACAAAAAAGTAAGCAAGAGTTAGTGGAATTGCGAAGAGAAAAGATGAAAGGTCATTACGTAAGGGCCATGGCAAAATGGATAGATGAAAGATGAAAAACCAACAAAATAATTTTGTAATATGGAATCTTGAAATTACTTTAGCAAATTAATATCAATAATAGAACTAAACAATGGGAAAATAATAACTGACCAAAAACAAATTTTAATAGAAACAAAACATGTTTACCAAAGATTATACATGGCACCACTTGAGAAGCCTGATAATGATATTGTTGCAAAAATGTCTGGTTATAACTTCAATAAATTAACAGATAAAGAAGCACATGAACTAGGAAATTAATTATTCAGAAGCTTTAAACTTTCTTAAAAATATGAAAAACGACAAATGTCCTGGCTCAGATTGCTTTACAAAAGAATCTTTTAAATTCTTTTGGGTGGATCTAAGACATTTTATAGTTAAAGCAATTAATTACAGCTATAGTGTAGGTGAAATGTCTGTTGTACAAAAAATAGGAATTATAACGTGCATTCCAAAACCAAATAAGAAAAGCAGTTAAAAAAAAATTGGAGATCCATAACTCTTTTAAACTGTATTTATAAAATAGCCGCTGGTTGCATAGCTAACATAATTAAAACAGTCTTGTATAAAATTATAAATGGTGATCAAACAGTTTTTATAAAAGGTAGATACATTGGGGAAAAAATTCGTTTAGTATATGATATTATCTAGTATACAGAAACATATTTCATACCTGGTCTTTTTGTTTTAATAGATTTTTAAAAAGCATTTGACTCAGTTTCGTGGTCATTTATAGAAAAAGCATTACATATATTTAACTTTGACTCCTCAATAAAAAGATGAATCAAAACTTTATATAATAATTCTATGTCTACCATAATACAGAACGGTCACATATCAGAAACATTTAAACATGAAAGAGGATGCAGACAAGGAGATCCATCACTCCGTTCATTTTTTCAATTTGCGCCGAAATTCTTTCAGTCTTGGTGAGAAATAACAATAACATAAAAGGTATTTCTATTGATGGGGAAGAATGTAGACTAACACAATACGCAGATGATACTACTTTTATTCTTGACGGAAAGTCCCATTCTCTGGAAAAATACAATGATTTTACTCGATTATTATTCAGATATTTCTAGTTTAAAAATCAATTACACCAAGTCTAAAGCAATTTGGATAGGCAGTAAGCAGTTTTCTAAAGATGTCTACCATCATATGCGATGGAAGCTAGAATGGGGTACAGATAAATTCAATCTATTTGGTATTAATTTTACACTTAATTTAGATGAAATTATAGAATACAAAGAAATAAAAAATTATAGATATGCAGAATTTAATCAAGCTTTGGTCAATTAGAAAACTTTCTGTTCTTGGAAGAGTGACAGTTCTAAAAACGTTAATCATACCTAAAATCATATATCTTTTTCAAACTCTACCAAATCCAACATAACATATGTTTCAAACTTTTAACAT
Source organism: Symmetromphalus regularis (assembly GCA_032355785.1). Lineage (NCBI taxonomy): Eukaryota > Metazoa > Mollusca > Gastropoda > Neomphalida > Neomphalidae > Symmetromphalus > Symmetromphalus regularis. The sequence goes on along the minus strand of JAULBS010094583.1, from coordinate 119 downwards.
ATTTTAAACATTTATTTGGCAAAATAAACTGGAAAAAATCTTGAGAAATATATTAACACAAGACTATAAATATGGTGGTTTAAAGATTCCTGATATACAAAATCTTATTACATCTTTAA
>JAULBS010094573.1:0-16906 GCA_032355785.1 Symmetromphalus regularis | reverse complement strand
AAAGGCTGTGGTATGTGCTGTCCTGTCTGTGGGACAGTGCATATAAAAGACCCCTTGCTGCTTATCAGAAAGAGTAGACTTTGTGGCGACTGCAGTTTTCCTATAAAATAAATATGTCAGAATAACTATATGATTCACATCCAATAACCGATGGTAAGGTAAAAATCAATGTGCTCTAGAAGCATTGTTAAATAAAACAAACTTTTCTTTCTCTTTTCTGTTTAGGCTACGTCCACAGTGGAGGTTGATCCAGACGCCATAGACAAGCTGAGAGTTTTGAGGAAGGATTTTATGCATGCACTCCAGTACGATGTTAAGCCTGTAAGTATTAAATAGTTAATAGAACAGATTTTATGCATGCACTCCAGTACGACGTTAAGCCTGTAAGTATTAAATAGTTAATAGAACAGATTTTATGCATGCACTCCAGTACGATGTTAAGCCTGTAAGTATTAAACAGTTAATAGAACAGATTTTATTCATGCACTCCAGTACGACGTTAAGCCTGTAAGTATTAAATAGTTAATAGAACAGATTTTATGCACGCACTCCAGTACGATGTTAAGCCTGTAAGTATTAGATAGTTAATAGAACAGATTTTATTCATGCTCTCCAGTACGACGTTAAGCCTGTAAGTATTAAATAGTTAATAGAACAGATTTTATGTATGCACTCTAGTACGATGTTAACCTGTAAGTATTAAATAGTTAATAGAACATATTTTATGCATACACTCCAGTACGACGTTAAGCCTGTAAGTATTAAATAGTTAATAGAACAGATTTTATGTATGCACTCCAGTACGACGTTAAGCCTGTAAGTATTAAACAGTTAATAGAACAGATTTTATGTATGCACTCCAGTACGACGTTAAGACTGTAAGTATTAAATAGTTAATAGAACAGATTTTATGTATACACTCCAGTACGATGTTAAGCCAGTAAGTATTAAATAGTTAATAGAACAGATTTTATGCATGCTCTCCAGTATGACGTTAACCTGTAAGTATTAAATAGTTAATAGAACAGATTTTATGTATGCACTCCAGTACGACGTTAACCTGTAAGTATTAAATAGTTAATAGAACAGAGTTTATGTATGCACTCCAGTACGACGTTAAGCCTGTAAGTATTAAATAGTTAATAGAACAGATTTTATGTATGCACTCCAGTACGAAGTTAACCTGTAAGTATTAAATAGTTTATAGAACAGATTTTATGTATACACTCCAGTACGATGTTAAGACTGTAAGTATTATAGAGCAGCAGTGAGTTTCTTTTGTCATTTTCACAACTAAGTAATGGAATTTTTCCAATTTTCTCCTGAAATCCATTTTTCTACTTGTCTGAACATTTGTTAGTTTTTTTCCCTTCTGTTTCCTATTTCCTTTCATCTAAATTTTTTCCCTTCATATACTGCGTCATTCAGAAAATCTTTGTTATGATTCGTAGATTAGCTGAGGCTATCTCAAATATGTGCCAGTAGGCACTACTTCAACTGTTCAACATTCATTATATTTTAAAAATATTACATAATGACCATATGATTGACGTCCCATAGCCGATGATGAGACAACAATCAATGTGCTCTAGAGGCATCGTTAAATAAAACAAACTTTACTTTACTTTAGAATGACCATATGATTGACATTCCATAGCCGATGATGAGACAACAATCAATGTGCTCTAGAGGCATTGTTAAATAAAACAAACTTAACTTTAAAAATATTACAGAGGATATTATATAAGTTGTCATTTATTATCAAATTTTCTAAGGAAAATTATTTCACGAGGGACATAAATCTGATAATAAATGGTAACGAGTATGATATTCTATTTATTAAACCATTTTAATCATTCTATTCTTTTCCTTTCAATAAGACCCAAGGACTTTCCTTCACTTTCTTGTCTGGTTGTATCAAACTTTTCAGATGTGACTTTTGAAACTTTCCCTTATATAATTGTAATTAATAGGCATTTGGAAGCAGCAAAGAAGAGTTTGAAACGTTCTTAACAAATGGCGTCATTTCTTGGGGAAAGCCGGTTGCTAGGGTGCTGGAAGATGGAGACCTCATAGTGGCGCAGACAAAGAGCAGTGACAGAACGCCATTGGTCACCATGTTGTTAGAAGGTCTGTGACTGGTCGATGTATTGAGTAAACTTTTAGATTGGTTGTTAGAAGCCATGGGATTGGTCAAAGTTCAGGGGAAAAGTAATTCTGTTTTTTGTTAATTTTTTTCATGAATCGTATCTTTACACCCCACTAAAACAGATATAACACCATCAAAATGAGGGGTAGAAATGAAGAAATTATTTTCACTCGCCTGTGGGACTAGTAGCCTTGAAATGTTACTCATCCCCACGAAAAATCACTAGTCCCCCCACTGTAAAATACTTTATTTTTGAAGGGTCTAATTTTCGCGCAAAAGATAAATTGCCATGCTTGCCGAAATAATATTTCGCGCATCTTCGATTAAATTTTATTTATTTTTTCAAATACCATATAAATTACATACTAGTATTATTAGATTGCTGGCAAATTCATATTTTTAAAAATCCAACCAAATATTTTTGTGTCGTACACTATCTCACATGGGCGGTGTAAACAAAACTTGGCACCCGTGAAATATTATTCTGGAAAGAAAGGAACAAATGTTGAACATCATTGTAAAATTATTATTTATGTAATAAAGCAGCGAAATATCCATTTAATTAGTACGGTATATTAATCCTTGTCAGTCCTCCTTGCCACTCATTGTGCGTTTACAGTGAAACTAAAATTTCAGCAGTCACAGTAATTAATTATCACTGGCTTCAGACACTGAAATAAACAAAGATGGCAGCCAAAACATGTGTTAACGATTCAGCTTAAAACAAGTAATTTAGTAAAAAAAAAAAATTATCAAACATAAATTATAGCACACTCAACATTAAACAAGAACATAAAATTGCACGATGTGATGTTTTATTATTATTTTTTCACATGTTATCATTATCTACACGCTGAAGCGTGACCACTGATTGATCGTATCAAAAGGTTGAAAGTCGGACCACAATTACTAGTAGCTGGACAGTCAGTCAGGTTTAATTTTTCACGGGTTCTTAATTTCACGCTAAATACATTTGCGCGAAAAGCGCGGAAATTAAGTTCCTGTGAAAATAAAGTATTTAACAGTAGCCTCTATTTATTTTGTTTCACTCACCGGCAGGACAAGGTGAACTGAGAAACTCTGATGAGTTGGCTAGACAGTAGTATCCAGCTGGACAGGATGTGCACACTGATTGGCCAATTGTATCAGCATAGCTTCCCGCTGGGCAAGGAACTGCCATCTCAGATTCCTCAGGACAGTAATGTCCAACTGGGCAGACTCCACCAACACCTTTATGTACAGCTTGTTGTGGGCATGAACAATTGACAGTCTCATTAGATGAACCTGGCATAGGACGATCTACTCCCGATGTACAGAAATAACCTAGAAGGAATCAATAAAATTAGTTTATTGTATAAACTAATGATATTCCCGGTGGATAGAAATAACCTAGAGGGAATCAAGAAAATAAATTTATTCCATATACTGGATATATTCCCAATGTGAATGGAAATAACCTACAGGTGATCAAGAAAATACATTTATTGTACACCCCACCCCAAGCCCCAATAATTCTCATAAATAGGTTCCTTATTCATCGTTGAATTATTCACTGGCAAATTCTGATGTTCAAAAACAGAAGCAGCCCCCCTCCCCTAGTATGAATTTCATTCCAAAACCCCTGTTGTGTACAATGATGATATCTCTAGTGGACAGAAAAAGCATTGAGGGAATCAAGAAAATTAGTTTATTGTATAAATTAGTAATATTTTCCATGTACAGAAATAACTTAGAGGGAATCAAGTAAATTAGTTTATTGAATGCAATGGTGATATTCCCAGTGTACAGAAATAACTAAAGGGAATTAAGAAAATAAATTTATTGTATACAGTAAATCATGAAATTAATGTGTCATGAAATTATTGCGTCCGTGCAGATGTTCACAAAAATGTGTATTCTTATTAATACGTCTGCAAAACAAAACAAAAAAACCACCAAAAAATCGAAGTCAACATGAAGTAAAAACTACCTTTGCTGTAATCATATTATTTTACTATTTTTAGTTTTATCTTTCATGTCGAAAGCAGTCTATACTATAAATAGCTTAAACAGACAGTATTTTCATAGGACATAGCAGCAATGTTAGAGGCACTGATGTTCCGAGATAACAGAAATGCGGATGGAATCACGGAAAACACTATCTGAAATGGAATTCCCAATTTTCTACGAAAACATTATTACTCATCTTCAAATAGCGCAGTTTATTAATTAAACAGATTTTCCAGCGTCATTTTCGAAACAAAAAAAATAGTCAATAACTGACTACACTGATATCTGTATGTGTTACGCCAAATTAGTTTGATGCACAGATGATCACCAGTCATTTGGTTCATATATTAGTACTTACTTCCATTTTTTTTAAAGAAAACCAGACGTTTTTTTATTTATTTTTCCTGCCCAAATTCTCTGACAGTTATGTTAGTTAAAAATTTATTACATATTTTGGGTCGATTTATTTATAATATTCATCATAATGTAAAATGTTTTTATTTTACTTTTAAAAATTCTGCACTCCTATTATCTTTTATGATAAAATAAAATGCTTCAATTATTGCGTCTAAGTATTCGTCGCATTTTTCGCATTAATTAGTTGCTTGCATTAATTTCATGATTTACTGTATATTAGTGATATTCCCAGTTTACAGAAATAACCTAGAGAGAAAGAAGAAAATGAGTTTATTCTATATATTACTGATATTCTAAGCGGACAGAAATAACCTAGAGGTAATTAAGAAAATGAGTTTTCCACAAATATGTAAAATAATGTCAAATTTGTGTTACCTGGTGAACATTTTCCAGTGGGTGTTGTTAGATGTGCTCCCTGGCAGTATTTGCCTGCTGAACATGCCTGACACTGACTGACATCATAAAGTCCCTCTATGTCACTGAATGTTCCACTAGGACATGCTACCCAGTCTGTTCCTGTACCTAGAACAAAAAATAAACAAATATAAAATAAAGTCCCTTTATATTGTACTTGGACACTCTACACAGTTTGTATCTAGAACCAGTAAACACAATTTAAAACAAAGTCTCTCAACAATACTGAACATACTGTTAGCCAGTCTATTCCTGTACCTATAGAACACACATAGGAAACTTTAAACCAGTTAATACAAATCAACTAAATACAGAAGATGACAATATCATCGCAACTACATGTACCTATATTTTAAAAAGACTCTTGGAAAAGTCTGCAGTATATAGACAAAATATTGAGTTTTATCGTTATAATCTTTTAATGTATTGTGTTGTTTTTATAAAGTGGATGGTTTTAGGACAGACTTTTTGTTTTATAAATGATATTTTATATGAAAACACAAAACTTAATATAAATCAGCTAAATACAGAAGATAACAATTTCATCACAACTACCTATATTTTATATGAAAACAGAAAACTTTATATAGATTAGCTAAACACAGATGACGATATCATCACAACTACCTATATTTTTTTGTCTTTATGGATCTTTCATCAAGAATGTAATATAATTAGAGAAAACTTGCCTTCAGGACAGTAGTAGCCAGCTGGACATGGTTGTGCATTCAGTGTTGAGTTCTCTGGTTGGACGGGCAGACAGTAGAATCCTTGAGGACATATTGAGCACTCCGCAGCTCCAGTATGATTGGTATATGTGCCTGCTGAACACTCCTGGTAGATGGCACTACCGTTTGGACAGTGTAGACCTCTTGGACATATATATTGTGATGGGTTAGGTTCAGACATGTTTCCTGGGCAATAGAAACCTCCCCAGCATTGTTCAGTTGATGCCGTCATACCTGTATAACAATGAGTAAGTTATTGGTTGGTTGGTTGGGATGGATGGATCACTGGATGGATCATTGGATGGATCATTGGATGGATGGATGGATGGATGGATGGGTGAAATGACAGGATGGATGGATGGATGGATGGATGGATGGACAGATGGATGGAAGGATAGAGATGGATGGATGGATGTATGGATGGATGTGATGAACAGACTGACAGATGGGTTGTTGGAAGGTCAGTTTGATGTGAATGAAGAGACGGGTGAAATGACAGGATAGATGGATGGATGGATGGATGGATGAATGGATGGGGATGGATGTGATGAACAGACTGACAGATGGGTTGTTGGAAGGTCAGTTTGAGGTGGATGAAGAGACAGTTGGGTGAAATGACAGGATGGATGGATGGATGGATGGATGGATGGATGAATGGATGAATGGAGAATGGATGGGGATGGATGTGATGAACAGACTGACAGATGGGTTGTTGGAAGGTCAGTTTGATGTGAATGAAGAGACAGTTGGGTGAAATGCTCTTACCAGGATCAGGACAGAAATATCCACCAGCACATGGTTTGCATTGACTAACGTCAACGAGACCAACAGCATTTGAGAATGATCCAACCGGACACTGCTGTGGTTCTGTACTCTCTTGTGGACAATACGCACCAACTGGACATTGACTAAACTGAGCGACGTCCGCACGTGATGGGCAGTAGTAACCTAGCAACAAAAACATTGTGTATAATTATCAAGTTTCACCACTTCAATTAAAAATGTTATTCATCAGCCCTAAAAATCTGTGGCATCAATCGGCAATGTTGCCATAAAATCTGCCATATAATTGTTTTATGACAGCACTGTACAACCATTCCAAAAATATCAAAGTATGCTTATTGTCATTCAACTGACATCACAGTGCCATAGTAAAACACTTTAGTAATGATAATCAGGTGCTGTCATAAATACTGTAAATCTTGAAATTAATGTGATAATGATATTAATGCGAAAAATGCATTTATTTCTTAACAATAGTGCATATATGATGAGTTCTTCTAGCAGTACATGATAATCGTTCATCATATTTTATTAAAATCCATTCCAACAAACATAAAACAGAACTAATGTCATGAGTATATAATGAATCTTTGATTAAAAGTGTTTACTCAACCTCTAGTACTGTAAGCTACTGGCCACATGTGATGACAGCCTAGCATATCATGTGTTCACTTTTGTCTGTTGGCTATTTAATACATTGTCATTTCTGACACATTTGAGCATTCTCAAGTAAGTGTGGTGATGTCAACAACAATGATTGTAATATCAGTTTTAGGGAATTGTATTATGAGCCGATTGCTGCAAAAATGTGGGTACCAAAGGGAGGCCACTCACATTAATTTCTTGTCTCATTTTAGTCTGACCACCATCACTCACATTAATTTAGGGTCACATTAATTTCATGATTTACAGTATATCTGAATTTCAAGGGCTTATTTCATCCTGTTTGCCTTTATAACATGTAATAAAAATTACTTTGTTTTGAGTAGTATATATTAAAAACAACTTACCCGCTTGACAAGGTGGACCAGCAGCTGTCATGTTGTAATATGGGCAATATCTCCCTCCAGTACAGTTTGTACACTGACTTTCACTCTGTCGTCCTGTTGTAGGGTTGAATGTACCAGGTGGACAACTTAGAGGAACAGAGGACCCTTCGGGGCAGTACATACCTAGAAATTTAGAAAAATAGATAGTATTAACATGACAATATTAACAGAACAGAAAACCTCCTTGTGGCAGTATATACCTAGACATTTAGAAAAATACATGGTTTTAATGTAATAATAGTTAAAGAACAGATGAACCCTCAGGGAAGTATATAAGTAGACATTTAGAAAAATACATGGTTTTAATATAACAATAGTTAAAGAACAGAGGACCCCTCAGGGAAGTATATAACTAGACATTTAGAAAACATACATGGATTTAATATTGCAATATTAACAGAACTGAGCATCCCTCAGGTAAGTACATAACTAGAAATTTAGAAAATATACATGCTTTTAATGTAGCAATATTAAAAGAACAGAGGACCCCTCAGAGCCATACATACCTAGACGTTTAGACAAATATATATTTTTAATACAATATTGACATTTTGTCATTATTATCTAACATTTAGGTAAATATTATTGATTATTATCATCATATTCTAAATTAAGAAAATATGTAGGGAATTGATGTGCTCTAGTGCTATAGTTAAAATAAATTATAAGAAAAGAAAATGAATGATTAATACGAACTTACTTAGATAACGGATATTACACACAAATAGAAGTTATGTACAATGAGTAGGCTATCTTCCTTTGTCACTATACTGGAGATATAGACAAATGTTTCCAGTAGAAACTCAGTTAAATTCTATAAACTTTCTCAGCCATGTTTTTTGTTTTGAGTTTCAAGTTAACCTCAGCTGAGAATAGAATTAGTTTTATGACCTGTGTTATTAAAAAAGTTAAAGAATATGTTAAAGCAGGGAAACATTTTGTTTTAGAAATTTTCATTAGCAATAATAATGAAAAGCAATTGCTTATTTAGGGTTTTAGAATAGTGTAGCAATCTTTGAAATCTGCATAACAATTCAAAATGTGATACTGAATAAAATATTCCCTGTAAAGAGTTAAAACTGGCAAGTTTTGTTAAGAACACAACTAAGATTTTTTTTAGTGCATTTCCAACATGGTAGCCAAAGGAGACAACCCTTGTGAAAATTATGTCACATGTACAAACCTTCAGGACATATGTTTGCATTATCACCCATCACCGGAGTAGAGCTATTGGCACCAGAACTACAGTAATATCCTGCCTCACATTTTCCAACTGGAACCGCCAGCCCTTCCCTATCGCAATACTCCCCACTTGGACAGACCTGACAATCTGTGATGACCGTGCGCTCTGTTACATTGCTGTATGTTCCAAGAGGACAGGGGAATTCATTGGAACGTGTTGTGTTGGCAGGACAGAAGTATCCTACAGGACAGGAAGAACTATTATACAATACAACTGGATCCGACACGCTGTCACAGAAATAACCAGCTGGGCATGATTTACAGTTGGGTTGACCCGTTTCATCTTGGTACGACCCAGATGGACATCGTAGTTGTGCTGCACTTCCTTCCGGACAGTAGTATCCTTCTGCGCATATGTGGGTAGAGGGCGTGGCTGTGTCTTGACCTCCAGGGCAATAGTAACCCTCTGTACACAACCCATCAGGAATTTTGTTTCCATTTCCTGCACAGTAGTAACCAGGTGAACAGGGGAGACAATCAGCACTGGCATCATTTCCTGTGCTGTTAAGATAGTAGCCAGCTTGACAGAGTAATGGAGCAGAGCTTCCAGTAGGGCAGTATGTTCCTTCAGGACACAGTCCTCCTGTATAAACACAAGATATATACTCATTTATAAATTTTCAACATAGATTCATAACTCATAATCTGTCTTTAAATGAATGGAGGTTTTGTAAAACATTAAATTGTAATTTATAGTTAAAACTTCAAAAAGAAAAATAAACTTCAAAGCAATACAATAAATAGTCACTTGTCAATGGATTAAAAAAAGTTTAGTTTTTTTAACTGTTTCAAAATTAGTTGGATTTTTAGTGTTTCTTTGTTTATTTTCTTCTAATTTTCATTATTATTTATCCTACCAAGCAACAAAGTAATTTGTAGCCATGTAAATTGAATAACACACTGTATTTAGCATTTACACTGTATAGGCTGTGAACGTATATATCAATTATAAACTAATTTAACCTGTAACATTGCCGTCGTCAGGATTAGAAACATTAGCCAATCTTGTACAGTAATAACCAGCTATACATGGTCCAGATGTCTGGTTCAAACCGTCTGTTGCACAGAATTCACCCGGGGTGCAGGGTGTTGGGGTGCTTGACTTGGCAGGACAGAAATACCCAGCCTTGCATTGATCACCACCTGACCCGGAAGGTGTTGCAGTAGTTGATCCGCCATTACAGTAGTATCCAGGTTGACAGTCACCAGATGGTATAGAAAGGCCAGTTTGTTCACAATATTCTCCACCTTAAAATAAGATCAGAATTTGTTATTAATATGTTTTGTGATTTATTAACTATTCATTTCCTCTCTAAAACCCTCTTTTCATTTTGTAAGATTCTGATAATCTCAGTCTTTGAAATTAGTGGTGGTAATCAGAAATGGTCCCTAATTTATGGCATCATTAAATTGCCATTCCAAAAATATGAAAATATACTTATTTTCATGAAATTGCTATCATATGCCAGAGCAAAATGACTTAGTGACAGCTATTAGGTGTCGTCGCAGATGTGTCTGACCTTCAAGTGCTGTAATATTTGTATCTCTTCATATCTTTTGTTTTAACTTCAAGTTGTAAATACTTTAATTTTCTACTGTGTTAACGATTTATACATATAAATTTATACATATAAATATTTATTGTTTATAAAATGTTGGGTGTGGTTTTATTAAAGGATTAACCAACTAGCCAATCCCTTACCATTTTTGATGGCAATAAAATATGTTTGAGTGGTAGATGATACAATTTTAAATTAATCATTGAAAACTCACTTGAAATCCCTTCAAACATCAATATTTTAAGCATACAAATTTAGGTGTAGAAAGTCTGAAAATGTGTACCAATAAGGAAATAACCAAAAATTGTAAACAAAAAAATGGAGCTTAATTTCGCATAAACTAATAAGTTTTGCTCACCTGGACATTGGATGCAGTCAGATGGTTTAGTTCTCTTGGTGATGTTGTTATATGTTCCGATGTTGCATGGATACTCATTCCATCGCTTAGTTCCCACCGAGCAGTAGTGTCCAGTGTCGCATGGGTAGTCAGTGTAATTAGAGGTTTGTTTTGGACAGTAGTAACCTAAAAAAGCAGAAATACAAAATATAATGAAATTTCTTTGACAATACTGTATTTATTTGGCTACAAGAGTTCTTAAAATGGCCAATTTGGTCTAAACAAATAACAAAACAATGAATGCATTTCATTCAATACACCAGATTTTTATTCCTAACTACATACCTAATTTATTAGATTATCTGAATTATAAGAAAAACAAACATGTCAACAAAATCCCACATAATAAACACGTCACATATTTCAATCCAATGTGTCATCTGAACTGATAAACAGTGCGTGTAAGCCTCTGTGACCCAATGGCAGAACATCAGACACTCAAGCTGATGACAGTGGTTCGAAACCTATTGGAGGCTGGCTCACACTTGAGTGTGTCAAAATAACCAAATGTTTGATATCCAATAGCAGATAAGTCAATGTGCTCAACAAAAAAAAGAGGATAAATAAGGCCATTCTGCATGTCCAACCACAAACAATTCTTGTAACTCCACCCATATGTCAATAACCCAGTCTATCATATCATAATGAGAAAATTATTTCACTATAATTCTTACATCAAACAATTAAAATTGTATTTACCTTCAGGACACTGAAGACATGCATGCAAGCCCTCGGTATCAGCGTATGTCCCATTCTCACACGGAATTGGGTAAATACTGTTCACACCACCTGGACAATAGTGACCTACTGGGCAAATCCCACCAAAGCCGACCTGTCTGTCATCATAACATGTGTTATTCAGAGGATCTGATTGGTTTATTCCATTGGGGAATTCCCGGTCAATCCCAGACATACACCAATGACCAGCAGCACACAGACCTGAAGACAAAAATACATTGTAGTATAAAGTAAAATGTACAACATATTATAACAAAAAACAAAAACAGCTATATTCTTACCTGAAAATAAATATACATTATGTATAAAGTATTACATGTTAACAACAAAACAGGACACCTACCTGAAAATACATATTATTGTAAAAAGTACTACATATTAACAACAAAATTGTAGCAATGTTCCGTGGTTATAAAAGGAAATTCACCATTTAAGTAGTAGTCAGTTTAAGTAGTAAAAAATGTTAAATAACTTTAAATCTACTTTCTCAAAATAAGATAAGTTTTTGTTATTAGAGATCCATGTTATTTTCTGATCTCACTTCTGCCACCAAAATTCACTTCCTAGAAATCCTAGCAACCTATGAGAAAATTTATGAGAAAAAGATTCTATCTACCTGTAGTAGATGTTAGATGTTCTCCACCACAGTAGTAGCCTCCAGGACAAGGTTTACATTGATTCTCTTCATACAGTCCATTGACATCACTGTAGGTACCACGAGGACATGCCTTCCAGTCTAAACCAGTTCCTGCTGGGCAGTAGTAGCCAGTGGGGCAGATGATGCTTTGTCCCTGCGCTTCACAGTAGTAGCCAGCTGGACATTGGTAACATGCTGCAGCATGTGTGTGGTTGACCTGAGGTTTAGACAAAAATATATCAATATGATGTTTCTGATTGTTACTGTGTCTCCCCTGATGTTTAGACAAACATATTTTAATATGAGGTTTCTCACTGTCCCTGTGTCTCAGCTGTTTAGATAAAATATTTTAATATGAGGTTTCTCACTGTCCCTGTCTCTCACCTGTTTGGACAAAATATTTTAATATCAGGTTTCTGATTGTTCCTATGTCTCACCTGATGTTTAGATTAAAACATTTTAATGTGAAGTTTCTAAGCCAAGATGCATGTAGCACCACTATTTAATTAGTCATTTCCAATGATTTAAAAATTATAAAATATTTAAATACATGTATTCAAAATTGTACAAAGCAACATTCTGCCAGACTGTGGAGACAGACCCAGATAACTTCTGTGCCAATTAAGAAAATGATTTAATAAAAATTCAACAAGGTCAACTTTAACATTTCCTGTATTAAATACATTTTTAACATTTAAAAATGTATAAAATTTAACAAGTCTGTGGAAACTGTCATAAAGAAGCCCTATATAAAGTTTCACATGACTTGTAAATGTCCCCAAGGTAGCTTTTCAGTAGACATATTTAAGTTACAAAAGTTCTTTTTATTTGTACATTTGAAGAAGGTATATTGACCCGGAGTAGCCAATATTCATATTTGTGCTGGGTGTCATTACACAGATATTAAATACTGAACAAGGTACATACATATGTGTTGTTTTGACATGGTATTGGTGCAGCACTTCCTTCTGGGCAGAAATTGCCGATTGGACAAAATGTACTTGGTTCACGGTATTTGCTGCCAACAGGACAATAGTAACCTGTAATATAATAAAAAATTAAAATTCTTAAATTAAAGTTAACATATGCTTTTAAATTTAAACGTATGGGACAAAACTTTTCACTATCTATAAATTCTAAATGTTGTAACAGTTTCTCTCTTATTCTAAAGTTTGTTTTCTTTGTCTTGAGTTGTGGCCTGAGTTATCTTATATTCTCATGGGCTGTTCGTGTTTGCAGTATCAGCTCTAGACAACAGTGGAATTGTTTTGTTTTGTTTGTTTGTTTTTACTTGGGGGGTGGGGGTTGGTTGGTTTTGTTTGATGATACACAAGAACACATTAGTTTATTAATCATCAGCTAATGGATGTCAAACATTTGGTAATTTTGACACATAATCAGCTACCAATGAGTTTTGAACCACTGTCTTCAGCTTGAGAATTCTATGTTCTACCACTGGACCACTGAGGCTCACTCAGTGGCATCAGTGTGATGTGACCAGTTTTCATATAATATAGGATTCTCACATTACTGATAGAATAATTTTCATGATCTTTGCAGTTTTGAATTATGTAATTAATTCAGAGAACATACCTGCAGCACACAAGCCAGTTGGTTCGGCAAGTCCCTCTGTTTCACAGTAATATCCAGCAGTGCAAATTACACACTCAGACTGAGCCACCAGGTTAGTCTGATTTGAATATGTGCCTGAAAACAAAACAAAAACAATAGCAGTTATATGAAAGACTAGGAAATCAACATTAGTCATGTGTACATGTAGCAGAAAGAATAATTAATTTAACATTCTAAATACTGGTCAACAAAAATGGACGTTTTATTATAACCATAAGTGTCCTTAAAAAATAACTGGCCTGAGACTGTAGTATTATCTTATATATTAGAGTTATCTCCCCCCAACATCCAATTTAGTCTTTTCAAAATGGCTGATTCACTTTCTACTAATTCATAGAGATACTTGTTTAGTAATATGGTTATTTAGCCAATTCTGTTTTTACTTTATTTTCACATTTTTTTCTGCCACTTACCGACATGACACGGAGAAGGTGAAGAACTCTGAGCCACACAGAAAGAGCCTTGAGGACAGTCTATCTCAGTTGCACTGGATGATTTTTCAGGACAGTAGTATCCAGCAACACATGGACCACTCACTGATGTTAGATTTAATTCACCACAGTAAAATCCTAGAACATAAAAATTACTTTATTATTATTATTAATTTAACAGAATCAAATAGGATAATCTTTCAGGACAATAGTATTCACCCAGTCTTACAAAAATTTCCCCCAGAACACTCCAAAAATCGCCTTATAGCCGAATAAATTTATATTATTGTGTTTGCATAGCAATGTGTAGTGGTTATATAACATTTTTTTCTTTACTCTTTTTTCTTTTTTTTAATAGAAAAAAAAAGCAAATTCAAAGTTGGGACGCCTTAAATCTCTGTTTATTTTAACTTAGTTTAATAACATAACAAAACATTTTTGATTTGATTTTTAAAACAATGTAGAAAATGAGCAGACGTGTCATGTTTGTTGTTTTTACCTGCAGTACAGTTAATACACTCGCCCACTGCTTGCAGTCGTACGTTGTTGGAGTAGGTTCCGAGAGGACATTTCTGAGGGTCAGAGCTCTGTTGTGGACAGTAGTGACCGACTGGACATTCGTTAGCATCAGCATCCTGGGTAGGCGTTCCAGACTTGGCTCCTTGTCGACAGTAGAAGCTGAGAAAGAAATGTTAGTATATCAATTCAATTCTTTATTCATATAGAGCTATACAGCTCATCCGTAAAATTAAAATCCTTTATAGCCTCACAAATTTCCTCATGCCGTAATTGAGACTTGAACCTATGGTGGCAAATCAACGGCACTCCCCAGACCAACCACAATAACCTCACAAATTTCCTCATGCCATAATCGAGACTTGAACCTATGGTGGCAAATCAACGGCACTCCCCAGACCAACCACAATAACCTCACAAATTTCCTCATGCCGTAATCGAGACTTGAACCTATGGTGGCGAATCAACGGCAATCCCCAGACCAACCATAATAACCTCACAAATTTCCTCATACCGTAATTGAGACTTGAACCTATGGTGGCGAATCAACCGCAGTCTCCAGACCAACCACAATAACCTCACAAATTTCCTCATGCCGTAATCGAGACTTGAACCTATGGTGGCGAATCAACTGCAGTCCCCAGACCAACCACAATAACCTCTTAGGATTAGTTTTAGGTTTCATACAAAATAATAAAAAGTGAAACATTAGTTGTTTTATTTAATGACACCACTAAAACACATTTGTTTATTAGTCATCAGCTATTGGTTGTCAAACATTTGGTAATTCTGACACGTCATCAGATAAAATAACATGGAATCTTTTATATGCACTTTCTCACATACAATACAGCACATACTACAGCCTTTGAATTACCAGTCATGAGACATCGGTTGGAATCAGAGAAAAACTGAAAATCAGTCCTCCAAGGGGTTTTGATCCAATGCTCTACCATGTGAGCCAGATCTTGGAGCATTCTGGTCACAGTAGTAGCCTTTGGGATAAGATAAACAACTGACCACTAATTAAATCAACAAATATGTATGTTTGTACTTACCCTGCTTCACAGATCTTAGAGTAGTCAGTTTAAGCAACCTAGTCACAGCAGTAGCCCCCGAGGTGAGGTCAACATTCGCTTACTGCTTGAATCTACATGAATGTGTAATTTAGCTTCACAGATCTTGGAGTACTCAGAATGAGCATCCACATCACAGTAACAGTACCCTGGGTAAATTAAACAGTTGGTCACTACTTTAATCTACAGGTATGTGTGTTTTTACTTACCCTGCTTCACAGATCTTAGAGTACTCAGTTTGAGCATCCTGGTCGCAGTAATATCCTCCAGGACAAGGCAGACAGTCGCTAACTGCTTGAAGACCAGATTGGTTGCTATAGGTACCTACTGGACAGGGCTTCTCAACAGAGTACTTTGTACCAAGAGGACAGTAATAACCTGAAAACATTTCAGTATGAATGAATTAAATGCCTTTCTTTGATATTATATTTCTTGAAAAATATTTTGATTTTTAAAGGGAATAAAAACAAGGGTTGTTTACAGAAAATTCAAATACAACAGTACTGTATATTAGTTAACAAGATACCTCCAAAACAAACCAACAAAATGAAAACAAGAATTATGTTTTTCAATATACAAAATAATACTGATATATCAGAAAAGTGCAGGGTTAATTTTATTGCATGTATTAGTTATGTTTCAGAATTTTTTTTTGTTTTAATATATATTTTAGTGTATGATAAAAAATCAACCAAAATATAATACTATCTTAAGGAATTGGAAAAAAACTTGGTGACTACCATCAAAGTAAAAGTATTAAAGCATAAAGTTTTGATAGCCTAACCTTGAGGACAATATGTATCATTATAAAGCACAATTGGGTCACATGTTTTGTCACAGCCTAACATTGAGGACAATATGTATCATTTATAAAGCACAACTGGGCCATGTGTTTTATTACAGACTAACCTTGAGGACAATATGTATCATTATAAAGTACAAATGGGCCATGTGTTTTGTCACAGACTAACCTTGATGATAATATGTATCATTATAAAGTACAACTGGGCCACATGTTTCGTCACAGACTAACCTTGAGGACAATATGTATCATTATAAAGTACAACTGGGTCACATGTTTTGTCACAGACTAACCTTGAGGACAATATGTATCATTATAAAGTACAACTGGGCCACATGTTTTGTCAC
>JAULBS010094563.1:0-16907 GCA_032355785.1 Symmetromphalus regularis | reverse complement strand
GACGTCCAATAGCCGCTGATAAGATTAAAAAATCAATGTGCTCTAGAGGCGTCGTTAAATAAAACAAACTTTACTTTACTTTACTGCCTGTAACATACACCGTTAGCAGAGTCCGCTTTTTATCTTTTTTTATTTTTTTATTTAACGGCACTTTCAGGGCACATTCATTTATTAGTCATTGGCTATTGGATTTCAAACATGATAATTGCTACAGTCTTCAGACAAGACCCTTACATTTTTTGTATTAGCTACACACTTTCCCACAAACACAAGAGCGCACACCACTGTCACTGACATACCAGTCGTGGCGGGGGTAAACCAAAGCAGAGAACAAATCCTCTAAAAGGATTCGATCCTACAACATCTCAAGCGACCGTTCTACCGACTGAACTATTATCAGATTACACAGGGAGCAGGATGTGGCCCAAACGGTAGAGTGTCTGCCTGTGAACCTGTCAGTCGTCGGATTGATCCTTCTCAGTGGACCCATTTGCTGTTTGGGCTATTTCCCGAAGCGGGTTTCCTCTTAATACTGTACATATGTCAGAATGACCATACCTTTTTGATTGACGTCCAGTAGGCGATGATAAGATAAAAATCAATGTGCTCTAGAGGCGGCGTTAAATAAAACAAAATAGCAGATTCAGCAGCACTGGATATTCTTCTAAAGCCAGCCTGCCCTGATTTTACTAATGCAATTTGATAGCATGCGAACTCGTTCTCAAACTGCCTGCTAATAAATCGATAGCCATCGCGAGCAGAGCGCTCCTGAGGATCAAAGCTGTCCAAGAAACTCATACATCTCTTCACGCAAGGTCACGGTCGATTCGTAGCAGACGATATAAAACTAATACAAAATGGCGGAAGCTGAGTGTTGAACAGCAGATGTATGAGATCACAGTAAAGCATAATTTCAGGATGGAAATAAAGCTTGTATTTTGCCTGGTCGTGTGGTTTGTTGCTGGGTCTTCAACAGGTTGGTGTTTGATGTTAGATATTAGAGATTTTAGCGTGTATTACCGAAAATAAGTCGAAATCTGATTAACCGTTATAGTGGTATTGTATTACTATTAGTGATAGTAGTAGTAGCAGCAGTACTTTCAGTAATATAGTGGTCATAATAATATCAGTAGCAGTATTAGTATCGTTATTATCAATAGTAATATAGTAGTAGTAGTAACAGTAGCATCATCATCATCTTCCATAGTAGGTTATTCTTGTGTTTTTTGGTAAAGTCAGTTGCTTCTTAGTATTAGCAGCACCCCCCCCCCCCCCAATATGAATTTCGTTCCAACGCCACTGCAACTGTAGAATATCCCTATCGTTCATTCATATATATCTCAACGGTATTGAATGTGACGAGATCTTGCGCACGTTTATTTTATTCTGTCTTTTAGCAAACAGAGCAACACTTATATACCAGGATGACACTCAACCACATGGTGCATGGATAGTTAGTACGTTTCTGCATTTCTCACGATGACCCAATTAATATTAATGAACATTGTAGTCCTATTCAAGTCAAACACGCACTCTTGTTTGTACGTTTAGTTATAGTAAGAATTTTAGGTATGAATAAATTGGTAAAACAATTAAATTTATTTCTTACGGTTTCCTTAGTCCAATGCCCCAAGGACTATTGCGACAGTTTTTCATGGACCTATTTTTGTGATAACTTTGTTCTGCATCGTTCGATGGTTGGTTGTATTAAAACATTTTTTTTACACCTTCCAAAATGTCTGGACCCACTCCTGATACCCAGTTAGTACGGCTTCTGAATCTCCTTGTTTGCTTTGTCATGATTAAAATTTCAATAATTAATCCATTGGTTTTCTTTTAGAATTTGTAGAGAACTTTCAGAAACATTGCTAGAATGAATAATGAAGAGGTCGATACACCCGCTAAAAATAGGTCATCTGTATTAGAACCATTCTACAACTGAATATTGAACCAAGAGACCTGAACTATTGGCCAATACATATATCAATTCATTACCTGGAATTCTAAAAAGGTTACAGCAACTCATTGTACGAATTGTCAAAATTTATACACATTAAGTCATACAAGAATAATATTTTTTTGGACAACACGTAATTACATGCAAATTATCGAAACTGATTCCGAATAATCTTGAAATCTAATTATCTTTACTGTATTTAAAACTATTTTTTTAATAGATTTCTATTCTTTGATCATACATTCACCGGTTTCATCATGAAACTTTCATGCAGTATTACTGCATTGTTTCAGCACTTGCAGGCTACAGTACCTTTGTTATGTGAGCAATAAAAAGGAAGTGTGGTCTGAATGGGGTCGATCAGGCAATCGATAGCAACAGCATTCTATATCGTATAATTATGACTGACATGGAGGTACTGTATAGCTATATTATATTACGATGCCTTTAGTTCGATCTAAACTCCCCTGGATCAGGTGCCCGGGGGTGGGGGGCGTACCCGAACCAAGATGGATATGGGCACGTCTTTCAAAATCACTGAAGTGAAGTCGAATCTAGAGAGGATGGGGAATCGTTGGGAATCGGTCAATTTACTCACTTGTTACAGAACTCGGTCCTGAACACCTGCTCACACACTAATAGCTCAGCGTAGCAACTGAAAGCAGCAGTGGTGAAAACAAACGATTCCCTAGTTACAGTCTGCCTTGATCTATGTCTTTGATACTATGTCATTGTACTTCGCTGTTAGAAATCAATAAAATATTATTTTAAGGTATGCTGTGGTGGAATCGCATATTTCATTAATATATCTGCATTAACTCGAGCCGTTAGAGGTTGCTGGGTAGGAGTGTAGCCCGAATGTCTGGTGTTAGAAAGCTGTCATAGCTGTAACTTGCTTTCTAGCTATCACGTGGCAATCCTGAGAGGGATGGGGTGGGGTCGGGTGTGAGGTGTGGGGGGAATACTAAGTACTACTACTACTACTGCTACTATTACTACAACTATTACTACTACTACTACAACTATTACTACTACTATTACTACTACTGCTACTACAACTATTACTACTACTATTACTACTACTGTTACTACTGCTACTACTACTGCTACTGCTACTATTACTACTACTATTACTATTACAACTACTACTACTATTACTACTACTAAAATAATTTAAAATAATTAATAATAATAAATAAAAACTAGCGCTCCTCTACACACATGACACGCACGCCTATGGAAACTGGTATGAAAAATGTCAAGTTTGTCTCTAGTGTGACTCGGTGATATACAAAGTGCACCACCTAGACCGATCAGTAATTTATTATAAGACCAAGAAGGTAAAAAAAAGTGTGCAAGTACATACATCAGTGCTTTGTCAGATGCCTTGCTTGGAGTGGTGGGACATCGATCTCTCAAGATGAAGACAGCGGTTTTCAACTCAACGTGTTTAAATTACAAAATGTTTGATATTCAGTAGCCGCTGATTAATATTATTTAATAGTGTGTATACCCCCCCCCCCCCCCACATCCACATACAAAATCCACACGCACGCACGCTGACATACATATACAGGGCTGTAGATCCAGGGGCTGGGTGCTGCATAGACACCCCACCCCGATGACTTAAGACTAATATATCTATTATACATATTTTTTACGGGCTCTTGTGCGTCCACGAACCCCGGGTCACTTGACCTTGCTGACCCCTACCCCGTCTCGGTGGACTTGTGTGTGTGTGCGTGCGTGTTTGTGTGTGTGTGTATATTTATATATATATATTTCTCTGTACTTCGTATATATATATATAAAGAAATTGAAAACAGATCCCAAGTTGTGTTGCTGTAACAAATATCTAGGGCAGAGTGCTAGCGTGCCTATGAACTTTCCTGAAGGCAAATGTACTTTAATAATAGTGCAATCGCAGAACCTGCCAACGTAGAAATTAATAGAGCGTGTGAAAAATCATCTACATTGTTGTTACATGGACCAACCGTCTGACGTCCGCTTGTCTTTAATCACACATTTATCTTGATTAACAGTAATTCATTCACCTTTAAAGCTACTACGTTGGGGATCCAGAAGAGATAAGAGGGGGGGGGGAATCCAGGATATTCGAGTCTTCCTCCAGTCACGGATATAATTATATATTTTCTTCCCCATTATAATGTGGTCGTAAATAACTTTGAAGCACCTCTGTTAAACATCTGAAATAAATATCTTTGGACTTTGGACCCCTGACAAAACGTTTGAATCCGACCCAGATTATCCCATCTCATTTTGGAGGCATTTAATGTAACTGTTTCATGTGGAACATACACTACCCAGTTTAAATTATAACTAACATCAAGACACATACACACGCGCGCACACACACACACACACACACACACATACGCACGCACCCAAAACATGCTGGATATGCCAAAATTAATATGCTAAGAAAGACATTTTAAGGACAATGATATAATTGTGTCTGTGTTTGATGGAGCCAAGACATAAAGCTCTAGTACAACACTACTAACCGTGCAGGGGTGGGGGTTAAATAAATAGTTGGACGATGTCCCAACACAAGAAGACGCACCGCCAAAGTGTCTTATTGTAATAAGAGCCCTAGAAAAACTACTCTTTCTGATTACCAGGAAATCATCTTTTATGTGCAATTTCCCTGACAGGACAGCACGTGTCCCGGTGTGTAAAAATTTAAAGTTGTCCTAGAGATTACTGTGAATGAGAAAAACCAATGACTTACTGTGAACAACGCTTTACAGAGACCAATGCACACATTTTGGAAGGGCGTCTAAAGATATTATAAACATTTTTGTTAGATTAGGTAGAGGGGGTTCCAGTGTAATATACTATCAAATTATAATGGAAAGAAAAAAATAAAGGTACTCGAAACGAGTTAGAGATGTCTAAACACCCTGGACTCCACTGAATTGGTTAATACCCCATATGCGCTGCCGTCAGGGAGCCAAAAGAGCGTAAGACCGCTATTTATTTATTTCTTTGTTGTGACCAGTCGAAAGTCTAGACCACAGTTTATCCAAAATAAACAACCAGGTTTTTAAATACCCCATTAAAGTAACACGCCTATATTTGTATTTTAAAATTTATGTGTTTGTTTTTATTTAATCCCACCGCCTCTTGGTTTCACCTCGTTCATATCGTCTGCTCTGGAAGCAAATTATTTATGGCAGACGTGAAACTGCTGCAATCCCCACTTAAAGTGTTTTAAAATTAAGTCATAAAAGAGGAGCCTAGGTGCTAGTTATTTAAGATGTCATTTGAGATTTAAACGCTTCCTAGAGATATAATTTATGATAGTACATTGATATCTGTATAAACGTGCAATGTATTTGTTATGTAGGCCCTATTGTTTACTAGTCTAGGGCTTTAAAGTTATTTAGTTCCGTTTACTGATAAGTTTAATTAGTTTCTCGAGTAGAAAATGGGGTTTTAACATGTATTTATAGTATATTAAAGTTTCTGTTATGGCCGTATGGAGAACATACCTATAGATACGCTTTCAAGGGGCATCGTGCCGAAGTGCACATAAACCCGAAACCTGACCTCGCCATTCCTGTCTCTCTTTTGTTGTCTTTTCACGTTTTAACCAGCGGGGGTAATTTGTGTGTGTGTGTGATTTCTCAACTGTTCTTTTCATCTACAAGAACGGCACGCTAAAATAACATGACTTTGAAATGAATAGAACGTGTTAAAATCACATTAAACTGTTGAGCATTTTAAACATTATGTAATCATGTAATGTATTATGCAACATACAAAAGTACATGTACTTCTAACATATGAACCTACGTGACCCCATTAGCTATAAACCCAGTCCATGCAAATCGTACACACCGTAAACGTGCTTGAAGAGTTTTCTGTTGGAAACATGAAAATGACCTTGGCCTATGATAACAAAAAAAGGACAGAAACATTTTTCGTACTTTATGATTCTACAGTTAAATGTTTTAAACCAATCAAAATTAATTGCAGTTTCAGTCGTTATTACATCACATGATACCAGTTTGGCCAATCCTAACATTTATTACAAAACACTAATACAAACAACAATTGAGGAAAGTTTGATAGTGTAGTTCCCAACCAGTATAGATCTGCTGTATGTTTGAAAGTTCGTGTATTTTTAACATATAACTGATGTGGGTGGTTAGAATTTGACACGTCTAATAGGTTTACACACGATCGAATAAAGGAAAGGACTGGTTGTTTAACGAGACTCCATGCACTATATAGTTTATTCAGCACTAGCGGATCCAGTGGCGTAGCTTCCATTGGGGCAACTGCCTCACTAGATTTGTTTGCAGAAAAAAAATTAATGTGATTAATGTTATAAAAGTTGATTAAATACGAGAAATAAAAACCTTTGCCTCTGTAGAAAAAAGACCCAAGCTACGCCAATGGACCCCACCCCCACCCCTTTTCTCGATTTTTAAAAACCGTTTTAATAGTGGAAGGACAATTTTTTAAAACCTATTTCTATTCACTCATCACTTTTGGACACCCCCTTTCAGAAATCCACATTTGGACCCCCACTGTTCAGCGGCTATTAGGTCTTATGTTTCACTTTAAAAGTTGTTTTCCTTTAAAACGTTCCATCCGTGAAATGCCTCTGAAATGAAAACCACAAAAATAACTTGGGTCGGCCTAATATGATATTAGTATCATCCCATGCTGTGTTGCAAGGAAATGGCAGATAGCTGACACAAGTAGAGGCTGCTTCCTGAAGAATACCTATTATGTTGCTTGAAGACGTTTAGTTACTAATAAAAGTAATGATGGAAACAATGTCATGCTGGATAATACTGTTATTGTTCAAAATAGCATTTCTGTATAAGACAAAGGGACATTATGCCATTTATCTCAGTGTATGTTTATTAACCCATACACTGCTGATTTGCTTATAATTATATTCACACTCGAAACGTCAATGCATTGACCTTCATTGTCCCCTGACCTCAATCCGGTTTTACACACGTGCAATACGTGGTTTTTTTTTTCAATATGTCGACTTTTCTGCACTCTAATAAACATTCATGACATACCAGTAGCATGTTCAGGAGGACGAGTGCTCGAAGTCGCTTTTTTGAATGGTTTTTAAGTCTAAAGTCTCATCAATGCTATGTGATAAAAGATTACAATAACAACTGAAATTGTTCGCGAGTGCCACCCCCCCCCCGAACATACCACATAGTACTCACATATTATTAATGAATTCAGTGTTTTCTGAACCCATGCCATTTACTACACTAAGCATCTCTATAGTCTAGTTGTATTTTGTGTCTCACATCCATTTTAATTTATCTAATATAAGATGAAATATGAGAAACGCCGCCATCTTAAGTATGCAAGAGGAAAAGGATTTTAGTCTTGCATGACAATCTGTAAAATCTGCTGGGTGTCTTATATATATATACTATAGATTGATGGATGCCACGAATCATGTTCCACGCAAACACACGATTTGTTTTTGTCACCTTGCATATCCAGCACGTGAACCCCGTGAACTTGGTTTCATATCTTCTACACACTTTACAGACATGTTTGTGTCAGGTTTTTTTTAAAATATATATAGTATGTTTTTACTTTACATACAAATCCTAATCTCTCAGAGCATCTTCTGGTTTCATATTTTCTCTACTATTTCAACGTACGTTTATCTGGTAGCTTAATATCCTTACTACGTACGCAGTCCTTCGGGACACTTTGTTTCGTCTTTTCTATTCTATCTTAACGTACATTTATGTCAGGTTTCTTCACAGAAGTTCTGGTAAATATCTTACAAGTCAGACTTGGGTTATTTAATATTTGGTATCATTCTCATTTTGCTATATCTACTTAATCAGCTTTGCCGTAATTATAACAGACGTTGTATTTTCCTTTAGTCATTTATAAATAGACTGATAAAACTAAGTTTGGTGTATAGTGGTAAATCATGAATGAATACAATAAATATGCTAGGCGTCAGCATGGCACCCTGCGGCACTCCACTCTAAAGTCTATGTGACAGATTATTTGCCTTTAACAATCACCTTTAACCCACGTAGTATACGATTCAATCTCGTTTACTATTCAATTGTTGATCTTTCAGTAATAGGTTGGTTTATTATTATTATCAATGGCAAGGGCAAAAAATCGCTTCCAAAAAGTGGAGAGGATGTATCCCACCTCCCCCTCCCCAGGAGATATGCCATTATAGACCCCTTTGCGATAAGTGTTACATTGAGGTATTTTAATTTCAACTTTTTCGAAGCAAAAAGTGGGGTGGGACAGATAATTATATAGGTGTCCACCACTATCCAAAAAGTTGCTGCACGTGCCCCCCCCCCCAGAATTTACGCACATGATCAGTGGCAGGTCTACTTGTTATCTCCAGGGGCCAGACTATCCCCCCCACCATATATTCCGATTTTTTATAAACTATAGGTATAATTTATTATTATTATTATTATTTATTTCTTGATCTGCCACCGATCACAACTAAAAAAAATATATATATTAAAAAAAAAAAAAAAAAAAAATTAATTAGGTCAAGGGTCTATACGTTTAAATGTTTTAAATTTAAAATTATTATTATTATTTATGTTTACTTGTTGATTCAAGTTTGTGCTATTGTAGTAAACATAAAATGTTATGAATAGAAATACATTTTATTTGTACATGTAATTTACAAGTCAATTTATTGTTCATTTGACACTGATTATTCATGGTGGTTTGATGTGCTGTTATAGATTACCCACCTATTTATGAAAGTGTATTGAGTAAATATGTTAACATCTTGAATACCCTCTTTGACAGTATAACAGCAAGGGATCCTTTCTAAGCAGGTATTTTTCTCACAGACAGTTCACGTGCTTATAGTCTGATATACCTCTTGTGAAGCAATGCTGGACAGGGAAAACTTCAATAGGTTAACTAAAGGAGATTGATTAGAACACTCTTACACTGGAATGATAGCATTTTTGGAACTCTCTCTCACTATCTTTCTCTCTCTCTCACTATCCCCCCTCAATCTCTTTGTCTGTCTGTGTCTTTTCAAGTCACAATAGGAATATGTATTGCTGATGCAACATCTAAATGGCCATAAACATTTACAGCCAATTAAATCTTAAGTACACTAATGTACTATACCTTACATGCCTGTCTGACAGACTGTGAACAGTTTGTCCGAGCTGACCCTATCATTAAATTTTATATTGGTAAGCATGCTATTGAAGTATAGCTAATCTTTAACACATGCATATCTAAAACCTTTACCATTTATGAATGTATTAATGATTCTCCGAAATCTGGCTTTCGTCACCTATTCACCTGAATCGTCCGAGAAACGTTTTGTTTAGTCAGGGAAGCATTGATAACATAGACACTAAATGTATTCCCTGCCATCCGCATCATCAATCAGTCCTTCCAGGTGGAACCATGCGAACAAGACTTAAGAAACGTATGCCCGTAAGCCAGAACATAGCCTATGTAAAAAAAATGGTAAGAATGAAGAAATTGAGAAGGGAAAATAAAACATTTTTGCGTTCTGCGAGTGATAGATAAAGAATGATACTTATATTCAGGTTAAAATGCATACTAATTAACAGCTGGAAATAATGATTTTATTGGACTGACCGTATACAATAACCCGTGTAACTTCTATACATAATATGATACCAGCAGTAGTAATTTAATGTTTCGTGTTTAACGTAACAGTAAATATAGAATAAACGAATTTTTATTGTGATATCACAAACTGAGAATTGACTTTCAGATCCTCGAAACTATCGGTTCGTGAGATACGGGATGTGATGCGCTATAAGTATTTTACCAGGTATGAATAAAAAATTTCACAAACGAGAGGTCGTGCTACTGGGTTACTGGAGGAAGTAACGCTCCAGATATTTAGATATACTAAACTTTATTATTTATTTTCTAACAAAACGTGCATGACTCCTGAACATGTACTTGAAACTTAAAATAGGAATCATTGGAGATATTTTGCATGGTGTGGGTGGACTATTTTTAATGAATAAATTAAGAAGCGTATTACATTTATTTTATTATAAATGTATATATCATGTTATTAAAATCTGAGATGTTTGTGGTTTCAGCTCTAATTATCTGATGTTGTTTGGTTGCTATGTATTTGTTAGATCTCATAGGCATTTATCTTCATATGTTGCCTGACCACAAATGCAGATTAGTTTATAAGGCTACTGGATTATTACAATGCTATCGAACCAATGAGTAACTATGGAAACGTAAATCCTTTTTTAAGCTACAATAACGCTTTCTAAGATCACCCAATTTACCAATATATATTATAAGTTAATGTTAGCTTGGAGGTGCCAGTATCCTGCCGTTAGATGCATGACTATACTTCCACATACATCAAATACAATATGTAAATGTGTGTATTTATTAAGTTAATTAATAACAGGCGGTTGTTTTGGGTTGTTCTCGTATTGGTCATACATATTTAACTCGTAATTATCATCTGAAGAAGAGCATCCGCTTCATTGTGAGCAATGTCGGTGTATATTGATGGTACGTCATATTTTGCTGGATTGTCCTCGCTTTCAGCCTGTTAGATTAAGAGATAGCGTGTTTGTTAATGAGGGTGTGGTGGAATCCATTTCAGTTCCATCCACAGCTTATTATTAAGTGTTTAAAAGAAACCGATTTTTACAACGAATTTATTTTTCATCCGGGATAACTGGATTTGTGTTTATTTACCATGGTTTTAATCTCTCTTTTTTTCAAGTCAGTATATTGTATATACGTTTTAAAGTCATTGATTTGTATATACATGTACGTATTGATATAGAAAACAAAATGTACATATGTGATAGTAAACACTTTTGAAGTTACCACAGTGTGACCCCCAATAGCCGATGTTTTCTTTAGTGAGTGGGTAGGGGAGGAGGTCGTTAAATAAATAATAATATTAATAACAGGCGGAAAATCTGACAAAATACCAAAAACATGCTATTGTTTTGCTAATAAATAACAGTTAATGTTACTTAATTTACTTTTTTTATATGGATACTTTAGAGTGGCCGGTCCTGTAATTGATATTATGGAATTACATAATACGCTGAGAGTTACGGGTGTTTGGAACTGTAATTAGGATATAGTAACTTGCATTAGAAAAGATCTTCAACTGTAGGAGACTAAAAATCCCATATAAATAATACAATCTTTATGTCCATCTACATGCAGTCGAAATGACTAAAACTGATGTTTGTTATCATCATTTGCAAATCTAAAATTACTAAAATATTACCCCCCTTTTTTTTGCTTCAGGTTAAAGATGAGGCTCGCTTGAAACAGATGGTTGAGGAAGTTAAAAACAATCCACCACCTCCAGATGCACCAGCTCCTCCAGACCCCAGCACAGCCGTCAAAGACAAAGGTAGGAATGTACGCTTTAAATAGTCAGCCTTTTGTAGGCCTAGCGTCGAGTGTTGGGGAAGTGAGCGTATACTTATTTATTTTAAAAAAAAACACTAAATAAATCTCCTCTAGACACTAGAACAACTGTCAAATATGCTATAACGGTCTTGATCAAGGAATAGCCACCATTTTGTTTGGACGCGATTCCAAATGTTTTATTTTAAAAAATAAAGCTGATAGGCCTAATGTAGGCCTCGCCTACTTTTTATGGTTAAATTGCAATCATGAAATAAATGACCAGTGAACAATTCATGAAACAATGGCTCTGATGGGGGAATGTTTTGGGTATATTAAAATTAATCATTCAAAATTAAAAAGTGTTTCTGATCGAGATTGCAAATAAAGTTCTGTTGGCTATACCACTGCATGTCTTTGAATGATTTTATTTGTATACAGTGCTAGCTTTTGTTTTAGTAATGAAGCATACATATTTACTTTTTATTTTATTTTATTGTTAATACTCCATCTTAGGCCAGAAAGACTATTCTTTAAAAATGTATGCATTTGTTTTTAAAACAGTAATTACACTTTCTGACACAGTTATTCCCCCTTTACTCTTTGACACGTTTGATGCTTGTGCATCATGTTATTAATTAATAAGCTATGTTTGATATGGAGGTAAATAGTTCCTGCTATAATATTGATGTATTAAACCAGTGGCGGATCTAGGACCCCAGAGACCGCCCCCCTAAATTTTTCTATATAAATAACATTTTAAAAATAATAATAATTTTTGTAATGTTAAAGAATCCGTGGAATCGGCATCATATTATTACCCCCCCCCCCCCAAATGGATTTTCTGGCTCCACCACTATAAACTGTTAGAAAACAGTTACATACACGTGACACAGTAGAGCCATAATAAAAGTTTTAAAAATTGTTTTCATCTCTAGTTAATTCGTATCCCCCAATAGCCGATATTTATTTTTATGCGGCGGGTTTCGGGGGAGGGGCGTCGTTAAACAGTCAGTCTCTTGTTATTTCTCTAATAGTTTTTGTGTTTTCATACCCACAGGTCCAGGAGACTTTGTATGCGAGCCAGATGAATATGTTGAACTGGTCAAGGATTTGAGGAAAAGTGGTCTCATCAAAGATCATCGACAGGGAATACGGGTTTTCAAGAATTCATTTCGGGGACATGACTTTGTTGACTGGGTTGTCAAAACCAAGCAGTTGGGTAAGAATTATTGAATTATTTTGTAGATGCATATCACAACGTAATCCTATAGAGACAGAAGGTGTCTTAAATGTTTGCCAGCCAGCCAGAAGATACGTAATGCACTGTATCATTAACCTCACATTACTAATGTTTTCCAATAGGTGTCTCATTTGACCTTTTAATTCATTTATTCAGAAGGGACTAACTTTAAACATGATATTTTTCTGCATTTTTATCAGCATCTCAGAAAGTGCTGGAAGTATTTTGAAAACAAATAAAATAATTTTGATACTTATTGGGAACCCAACCATTATAAATAGCTCAGTTTTATTAATTATTATCATTAATAATATTATTCTCATTTATTTATTAAAAATAATTTTCTGCTTAATACTTAGCTTCCTGTAGAAGGTCACATATACACACCATAGGTCAAGCAATTGACACTAAGCAGTAGCAGATTCAGAGAGGGGGACTAGGAGGTCAGGACCCCTCCCCAACTCTTTTCGCGTATTTTTTATATTATTTATATATATTTTCTGAGTGGAAGGATGTGAAAATATACCATTTTTCCCCAGTCCTGTTTACCCATCACATTTGGTATCCCCCTTTCAGAAAACCTGCATCCACACCTACTAAGTATTGCTGTATTAACATTCATCCATTAAGAATGTAAACAATGATGAGGAGTTTGTTAGAGAAGACACTGTAGAGAAGACACTGTAGATGCATCTCAATAGGTTAGGTGTTCCTGTGTTGATCAATTGTTTACTAACCCTTCCTGGAGATGACTGTACAGCTTTCTAGAACATTCGCTGTTCAAACTATAAAACTAAAGTAGCACAGTTTAACACTATCAGTGCTGGAAACCTTATTGGATACAAGTATATTAATTACTGTCCAAAGCTTTTGACCAACTTAATTTTGTTGGCATATATCTTTCCTTTGTGTGCTTTCAAGGGCATAATCCACAGAAAACTGACCCACATATAAAACATGATCAGCATAATTGACCAACTTGACGGTTGTGGTTATTTGCATTTTCTTTAATAGACCGGTTTTACAGTAAGCCACCTTTGTGTTTACATGGGTATAATGCACACACAGCTATTTACCCAATATGAAACTCAAGAAGTATTTGACCAACTTTCATCTTACGATGGCAATTTAGTTCAAATAATTACAAAGTAAATACCCAATAATGATAAAAAATGCTGTTGAATATCAATTTGGCAACAGCTTTTTGCAACGGCACTGTTCATTGCCGTCGTGAATTTTGAGGGCTGATAGTGTGCATTTGTTATTTCATCCGTAACTGCTACTCTATAACATAAGATCTCAGTAAGTTTTTGTCAGCACAGTTCAAAGTAGTTTGTTTTATTTAATGATTCCTCTAAAATACGTTGATTTTAATCTTATCATTGGCTATTGGACATCAATCATAATGGTCATTCTGACATATTTATTTAGAGGAAACCCACTGCTGCCACATAAGCTACTCTTTCCGATAAGCAGCAAATGGTCTTTTGTATGCACTGTCCCACAGATAGTACAGCACATATCACTGGCTTTGATTAACCAGATGGAATGGAAAAACAGTCCAAATTGCAAATGGGTCATTGAGAAGAATTGATCCGACGACTGACAACTTCACGGGCAGACACGCTACTGTCTGAGCTACATCCCACTCCCTGCACAGTTCAAACATCAATGGTTTCATATACTAATAATTTGGTTAATCAGTTTCCATATTCTTTTATGAATTGTACACCACTTTGAATGTTATGAATAAATAATTCAAGGACAAATGTTTCCGTCTTGTGTGTTTTACAAAACTTTTCACCTGTTAGTGTTTATTTGTATTTCATGGCTGACATCTCTGGTACATATTGCCTTGAACTACTGACATAAGTGGTCTTCTTTCAAATTGTGGATGGCTTTCGAGAAATTTCATTTGTTTGTGGTGTAGATTTTCAAGGTGTATTCATGGGTGGAGTATGAAATTACCACCTGATGTCCTTGATGATGAATATCTTTTTTTTAAGTTGGTCAAGTACCAGATCAAATCCATATTGAAAACTGAATAAAAGAAATGTATGTTCTGTTTCTATACCACAATTCTTAAGTGTCCTTTTTAATTAATAATTAATATTAACTAATTCTTGAGAATACACAGGAAAATGTCACAAATGTTTGAAAAGAGTTTCAAAGAAGAACAAATATATTAAATAAGCTTAATAAGGAATATATATGTATACATATAAATAAGCTTAATAAGGAATATATATGTATACATATAAATAAGCTTAATAAGGAATATATATGTATACATATCAGTGGTAGATCTAGGAAGGCCAACTACATTTTGTGATTTAAATAACATTTAAAAAAATTATTATTTAAATTAAAAAAAAAATTACAATTAAAATTATAGAATCTGATGAATAGGCATCATATTATTGACCCCTCCCACCCCCCTCCCCCAAGTGGATATTTTGGATCCACCATTTCTGCAATAATGGGGATCCAGGTGTTAGGTATAGGGGCTGTACTGACCTATGTCAAGATGGTTTTTATTTGTTTTCAAATTATTTTTTATTATAATTTTAATATAAAATAATAAAACATCAATAATCTTTTAATTCTTTCTTGATGACATACTCGCATACTAGTATATCACAGTTGTCAACAGTAAGTTAGTGCTTCTGTTATTCAGGATTTCTGATCTGTGTCTGAAAAGGCTGATTTTCAACTGATTTAACAAGTACACAGAGTAAGAAACACGATAGCCATATATACGTGTACTGATATACCATTTGTATAACATGTTGTCTTGTCATGCACCAGTGTACATTTAGGACTGTTAGTGATTCGGTAGGATTCAAACTCATGTCGTTGTGTTGATTGAATAAACCTACATCTGTCATAGTACATATATTACTAGATTTAATCTTGTTGGAATTAATGTACAAAGTATAAATTTGTTATATTAATAATGTCTTATAAGAAGTTGAATACAAGATAATATTTTCAGTATATGTATTACGCATGGCATTCATGGTTTGGTTTTGATTTTTAGTGACCCCATTTTCTTCAGTAAATAAATATATTCTGTTACTTGTTTACTTTTTAAACTAGAATTTTAGTGATCCCCTTTTTCAATAAATAAATATATTCTGTTACTTGTTTTCTTTTTAAACTAGAATTTTAGTGATCCTCTTTTTCAATAAATAAATATATTCTGTTACTTGTTTACTTTTTAAACTTTAGAATTTTAATGACCACTCTTTATCAATAAACAAATTTATCCTGTTTGTTGTTTACTTTTTAAACTTTAGAATTTTAGTGACCCCTTTTCACACAAAAGCATGTAAACACAGTATTTTGCAGATGGGAGTGCTACCTGTTTACACATATTTTATTTCATGTTTCTTTGCAAGACATATGTTGATATTATCCAGGCCTGGTGTTTAATTTGAATTTTAGCAAGTAAAGCTATGAAATGAAAATAATTTCGCACAACCTGTGTTGGTCTAAACACTACAATAACAGACAATGACAAAGCAAGTTCTTCCCTTGTTTAAGTTATTTCAGCATTAGCAATGCAAATAATTGGATTAAACAGTTTAAAAAAAAAAAATTCATATGAAAAGAAAATATGGGATTGGCCAATAAGCTAATCCTATATTAAGGCCGCTCCCATATTTTACAAACAATTTACATATACAGTCAACATGATAGAAAATTAAAATATTTATGACAAAAAGTTAAGAGATACATGTAGGATATATTTATAGCAGACAATGTGCGTACAATGAATCAGCAATTTAAGTTGTGTTGTGAAATCAGCAGTAAATAATGTTTATAAATACGATGTTATTATGAAATATTACTAAATATGCTGTGGTTAACTCAATAAAGACCAATAACTGAGGTTATAACAGATTTTGAGTTAGCTTTTAATTCTAAGTAACACTCACAGGGGCTTAAGTAATTAATTTGGTATCAGTTTATCTTAATTAACCATTGTTGAAGTCACTTGTTGTCTTGAATGACATGTATAATGAACTATTTGTCATTGTCAGTTACAATTTAAAAAAATTTAATGACGCCACTAGAGCACATTGATTTATTAATCATTGCCTATCGGATGTGAAAAATGTTGAAATTGTGACATGTAATCAAGTTTGAGCCGGAGCGGAATCTAGCTCAAACGGTAGCGTGTCTGCCTGTGAACCGATCGGTCGTTGGATCGATCCTTCTCAGTGGACCCATATCCAGTTTCGGCTATTTTCCGTTCCAACCAGTGGTCCACAACTGGTTTAT
>JAULBS010094562.1:0-32248 GCA_032355785.1 Symmetromphalus regularis | reverse complement strand
CAATTTCATCCTTCCTTGACCGTCTGTAGGAGGACTGCCACTCTCCCAAGACTGGCTTTATAGAATGAAGTTTGTTCACTTTCGCATTGTCCCAATCACCCTGCCAGTTAGTTAAAATATACCTGTTAATCTCAACTTGCAAAAACATTCAAATTCAATATTAAGACAGGTTAACATAAAAAATTATCATGAAAAACTGGCCTCCAAAACATTGAAAAAAACTACATTTATTATAAGGTAACTAACCATTACGATTATCCTTTCAAAATAAAGAATTAACAGTTTAAGATAATGTGAGATTAAAAGTAATGTTTTAAATCTTAATTACTTTGATGTCAAAATATTTCAGCTATGAACTAAAATGAAATGACAATAAACATGTTAATTCATTTCTGTACTAAAATTTGTATATACATGCTTACTCAACCAACAAACAAAGTATACACTCTACAGAAGTGAGATTAAATTAAATATGCATTAAATGTAGCTGATATTTATAAATGAAAAGAAATTGGGATATATTGAGCACCATACAACTGGTGATACCTGAGTACCGTGCATCGTCCCCTATATCATACGTTTGCACCAGTACAGGCTCGGAAGATAAATATGCTATATTCTGTTGCTTCATATCTCTAAGAAAAACGGATGAAATTTCTTCATGCTTGTTGACAGTGGTAATTATTTTACACACTTCTATTCCATTCATAGCAAATATATTCAATGGGGCTCAAATTTGTTGAATATGCTGGACAGTGTAAGGATTTGTCATTGTTCTCGGCAAGATACGCAGTTCATACTCGAGTAATTGTGATTGGTAAATTGTTTCTTTCTTTAGCATGGAAACTGTTACGAGAATAATGGTAAAACATTATGTTACGTCAACAGTGTCACTTTAGGAAACAAACCAGAAAATCGATATGACGCTCAATTTAAGTGTGGAATTTTCAAGTGTTAACTTAATTTGTTAAAAAAAATTTGGATACATTATCATTCAAAATCAGTGAAAATGCACTTATTAACCACATATTTCAGATTTTACAGGCAAGAAATCTATTTTTAAGTTTCAGCAGTTGACCACGTGACATTTGAACCAAATGAAAAAAATATCCCTGTAGAAGTTTAAAAAGGTAGGGGGAAATGCTGCTATGTTTTCCAAGATATCCCTTCGAAGGCTATAGTTAAAATATCAGTATACTTTTTTTGGATGAGTATTATATATACATGTACACCTTAAAATATATGCGATATTATAAGTTGTAGAAGCATCATGAGGGGTATATGGCTTTTTATGCACCCTCTGTGTGTTCTTTTACCCCAAGCCGAAGACGAGGGGTAAAAGAACACACGGAAGGTGCATAAAAAGCCATATACACCGAGATGCTTCTACAACGAATTTATCTTGTCGACATGTTAAACTATATAATTAATTAATCAAGGTAATGCAAGAGAATAACACTCGGAATGTTGTTCAGTCAATCACTGGTTTCGCTGATAATTGTTAAGTATGACGTTATGGATATAATAAAGATGACGACATAGCAGACATGTTGTTGTTTTGTAATATTGTAAGTAAATAGGATAAATAGAATTCGCTACTCATGTTTGTTAATATGTAAAATATCAACCGAGTGTTAGTTAATCGACATTTGTCTCGGCAAATGTACTTAACTGATTAAGAAGTTTGTTTTAATTGGGGTTGTAGTAATAAAAATTGTTGAAAATTACAGACGGGGTATAAGAAAAATGGACTCAGCCTACAGGCGTATAAGGGTTTTGTTAACCGGCAAACAACCAATGGGATTAAAAATGTTTACATGGAGGCAAGATAATATGATTTGTCTCCACAAGAGTGAACGTGGTCTGCTTCATAGAATGGCTATTAGGTTTGTTCAGCAACAGTTGGAGGCAATTGTTCACTCTGATAAACAAGTGTTACACCATTACACACAGCCTACATATCATACATAATTACTGCCCCAGTATTCCACACAGAAATGATTTATTGTAAAAAAATGGTCTCCTTTGTTAGTTAGGGATTTAGTATGTCAGTCAAGATTTTGTATAATCATTAAGCTTTGTGCGGGATCATATCGTTGAGCTATTAGGTGCAAGTCATGTTTAGTAAAGTAGTTTCAGATGTAACATAACTGGTAAGAATGGAAATAATGTTTTGTTTAATCACAAACTACAGTGAAACTCCGCTATTACGACCATCAGTGGGACTTATTAAAATTGGTCGTAATAGCGGGGTGGTCTTAGTACCGGGTTAGGCTTTTTTCACAGTCATGTCCAAATATAAAAAAGCAAGTAATCTGACATATCATTCATTTTAATACCTATGATTCATGCACCAATTCAAAACTCTAAATAAGCACTAAGAAAAAGACAATTATAACACTATTTTTTTCCCAGTTATTTTTACAGATTATACGAAAAACCTGTTTAGTCTATAGTGGTTAGGAATACCTCTTTTGTCAATTTATTTAGGTAGTATTTTAATTAACAATTAGCCAGGAGTTGGCGGTAAACCACTAAGAATATACGAGTGTCAAGTCTGCCAACCCAACTTCAGAGTAATTAAGTTATCAGTCTCAGCATCGCCTGCACTATAAAATTTGTTTTGCTTACAATTGATCTGTTACCATAATACCAAAGTGTACCGCCTTCCGAAAACTGGAAGTACCGCATGTAATTTTAAATATTATTTCAAATGCGTACCTGAAATAAACTTATTTTAATCCTTTTCTACATACAAAAAACTAAGAGGTTTATTGTACCAATGTGCCGCCTGTTAATTTTGTATAAGAACAGAGCAGTTATTTTGACCAATACAGTGATTTCAGTTGAACACCAGTTATACACAAGGGTTGCTATTTTAATTTGGTCGTAATCCGGAATAGTGGGGTGGTCTTAATTTCAGGGTAATTTTACTATAAAAGTAATAAGAGAAATTCGGGTCTTTAAAATATATATATAAAAAACTCAAATGGCAAACAATCCCCCCTCCCCATAAATGTAACGCATTAATACCTGGAGACTTACTGACTGCAGAAAATTATAATCTGTGATGACTGTTGTGCTTGGGACATATTTTTATGATTAAATCCAATTAAGATTGAAACATGCTGTCCTGGGCACACGACTGTGCTTCCTGTGCTTTGAGCTCAGTTGTCCAGCGGTAGGGCATTGTACTCTCAAGCTGCAGACAGTGGTTCAGAATCTGTCGGATGCTGGCTCACTCGGACTGTGTCAAAATTACCAAATGTTTGACATCCAATAGCTGATGATTAATGACTCAATGTGCTCTACTGGTGTTGTTAAACAAAACAAACATGAGCGTCCTGTGCTGTCTATCCAGTACAGAGGTTAGTTTTATTAGGGCAGATGGAACCAGCTGCAAGTTTTTATGTATGCCCTTTCCCACAAACAGGATAACATGAACTACAACCTTTGATAAGCCAGTTATGGACCACTAGTCATGGCAAGTGATATGCACCTAACCCACTTTGGTTTGCGGAGCACTCACTCTGGGTTGAAGCTAGTACTAAAATTTAAAATTCCATGCCTTGATCCTAATATCTACATGCCTTTAGTGAGATGGTGTAACCACTACACTACCAGAGCTATGTAATGTGTGATGATTGTATCTCAGATTTTACTAATCAGTTGTGTGGTTGACATACCAGTAAGGAGTGGGATGTAGCTCAAATGGTAGCATGTCTGCCTGTGAACTAGTTTGTAGACAGATCGATCCTTTTCAGTGGACCCATATGCAGTCTGGGGTATTTTCTGTTCAAACCAGTTGTCCACACCTGGTTAAACAAAGGCCGCGATATGTCCTGTCTGTGGGACAGTGCATGTAAAAGACCCCTTGGTGTTTATTGGAAAGAGTAGCCTATGTGGCAGTAGTGGGTTTCCTCTAAACAAATGTCAGAATAACCATGTGATTAACGTCCAATAGTCAATTTTAAGATAAAAATTAATGTGCTCTAGAGGCGTTGTTAAATAACACAAACTTTACTTTGACATGTACCAGTAAGCAAGGATTAAGTATGTTGAGATTGAAGGAGTGCCCAATACTGTCTTTAAACATGATCATTTGCTATGGTGTGTTCAAGATTGAAAATTAACTAATCGCCACACTGGTACTTGCATATACATGTATTTGCTATTGAATCAAATTTTTAAATATTTGTTAATCGCATTTAAAATCAGGAATATCTTTGGGGAAACTTTGCCGTTCTTGAAGGAATATTCAGCTGAATAAGGGAAATTAAAATAAATATTCACTGTATAGTGTGTATCTAAGAAGATAACGTTAATTGAACAAGATTTGAAAGTTACGCTGGTGAAAGTATTTGTTGGTTTGAGAGTTGCTCATATTATTTACGTCTATCGTTATACCACATTTGAATTTTAAAATCCACAAAAATTAAAGCTTCCTAACAATATCGGATATACAAAGCTTTACAGAGCCCTAGCATGCATGTCAGTTATTTGACATTCACAGGAAAATTATAGTGAACTATAGGAAAGTCATTTTAATGTACATGTATATAAAAAAATTAATCTCTAGACTACTTTTCAGTAATTTTGCTCCATTAGCATGAATTAAGCCTAAATACACTGACAGAAACAAGAGATTATATTGGTAAATATAACCAATGTGATAAAGATATAATCATATGATCACCATATGGTGTCATATGGCGTCATCTTTGACAATATCACAGATCTCTTACAACATGATGGTAGAGTGAAATGTGTTGCCATGATAAAGTGATGGAGCCCAAATTTATACCTATAACCCATGTGATAGATCGTAATTCTGAGTTGTAGCAGCACTGCTTACATATTCAAAATATCTTGTTTGTGGGTATATAGAGAAACAAAATTACTCAGTTTATTTTATGGCAGTTGAAAGTGATGATTCTGACGGAAGACCAATTCAGTATAGTTTGCGACACGGTCTAAAGGGACTTTTTCCACCCAGCTGAAGGCGTGGCAGAATATTTGAAATCACCAGAGTTTGACAAAAGGAAGTTGCCCATGTTAATGTCTGTAATAATCATCCCAGCGATAAACAGTTATTCACACAACATTTTGTTAACGTATAGCCATAGGCCTATAGAGTATAGTATACAACTATGATAATGCCCCTTTAATTCTTAAAATAATAAACGGTATTTTTAGCGAACGTAATCAAGCTATATATTATATAGGAGTTTCTTTGGCCTGGTTATCAATTGAACTCATTAATATATTTTACGAAAATGAATAATGAATAAATCGGCTGTCATGATTCAGTTTGTCCCCAAACTCACGTTAGTCATAACTATTATTTAGAGTTGTCTCCCCTTTTGCGACAAAAACATGCGGAAAAAAATGATTTTGTGAAATCTTTTACTTTCAGTTTCGAGATTCCCATTTGTGTGTAATGGTAAGTTATTTTATTTTTAATATCTTCACAAACATGTCTACACATTTATTGTGAATAAGTCTCGAATAAGTTTTGTATTGTGATGTTTACCATTGTGTCGTACCAGCAAAGCAAACGTGATGGCCATCTTTTGCCATTTTAGAGTGATTTTATCCAATTAAAATTCGGAAGCTTTTAATTAAAAACAGCGGACTTATAACTTTAAGGTTTTATATGAATCTATTGTCATGAAATACTATTCGTGTTTCACTCTGTTGATCAATTTGATTAAAGTTAACATCTGAATATAAGGCCATTAATAATTATCATCATATCATGTCATTCATGATAAAACCACATCATGCCATTCATGGGTGACCAGTTTCGGTGGGTATAAACAATAAATTGAAAAATGCAGCAATTTTTAAGGAGAAACTTCATTGATCTGTCCATCTAGGGAATACTTCAGAATTTTCCACACTTATAATCAATCCCAAAAATAATATTGACTTTAACCCTTATTTCAACCTTGACCCAATCAATTTATTTTTTCCTTTATATCCTGGAGTAATCATATAAAGTAGAAAAAAGCAAATACATAGTTATACAAAATTTAATTTACAGATATAAATGCATACATAATTGTAAAGGATAAACATAGTTTTTCTTTTCTTTATTCTGTACTGTGGTAGAGGGTCTGGAGAGTTCTGTCATCCTGTAGTTTAACATTTCATAGCTGGACTGACCTATTATTGTTGATATATGCCCTGGACAGTCTAGGAGAAAAAAGTTGTTCTCAGTGTTGTTTAAATGTTGAAAGTTGGGGCAGAATTGTTGTATAGAATGCTTGTTATGTGGGAATTAGTGGTCCATGTTGTCAAAAAATGCTTTGTTTTCACCCCAACAACCTTACCATAACCCTACACTGTTTACAGGGGTCAAAATATATACTCTTCTGCTACTCCAGAATTTATAATTTTCCAAACAGAGTAGTAAAACAAGTCTTCCAATCATGCATGGTTTCAGTATAACATGGAACAGCAAAATCTACATGTTATTATTCTATCTTTGCATTCAGTGCAACAAAACCGTGGGTCATTTTGCCTGATTAATAACTTTTAACTAGTTCAAAAAGTCTTGTTGAATAAGACTAATACTGCTTTCATGTTTTGTAAATTTGTCATTACAACTTGTTTGAATTGGGTGTGCCCTTTGCATCAACCATACATATAACTCCTAGGCTTCAAAAAATTGTACAGAGTGACTGAAAGTTCTGATTCACTCTCGGAACATATAGAGGATGAAACAGGTTTAAAATAAACTTGGCTCCAGATCCAACTTTTGTGGTAATTCGAACCACTTATATTTTTATGCTTAAAGTATTCACCTTCAGATTTTTTTTCCTGTTAACATCCCTTGTTATTCAGTTATTAATAAACTTTTTATTTTACAGTTGCCAGGACTTTGTGAAATACATTAACCAGATGTCATTTTTCAAAACAATTTTTGGAATGAGTGGTAAAGATGAAAAGATAGAGAATGGATGTGATGTGAATTATCAGCCAGGAATGGAAAGTTCCTCCAACCAAGAAAGATCTATAGAAGACCTTGTGAGACAGTGGCAGGTATTTCAGTTTATTACAGTTTACACCTTCATGGGAGAGATAGCCAGAAGTAGGACATAATTCAAGAGGTAGAGTGTCTTCCTGAGATGCATTTTTCATAGCTTTTAAATTGGCTTGAAGTGGCAGTATTTAGAAAGAAAGCACTATTTTTTTTAATGGGAAGTCATGCAGCCCATTCCAATCAACATAAAACAAAAAGTATTATCAATCTTGACTGGATAACAAAGGCCATGGTATGTGTTTTCCTGTCTGTGGGAAAGTGTATATAAAAGATCCCTTGCTGCTATAGGTGTAGCCTATGTGCGAGTGTTGGGATTCCTCTAAAGACGTGACATTTTGACACTATAAGACAATGTTTCCATGAAAACATGTGTACACTTCCGTCATGCATATTAATAAGTAAATTATACCAAAAATAGAAGTACAAAATATGTTTGTTCTTGGGTGTTGCAAACATATGTCATATGGTTTCTATTAACATAAAATGTAAAGAAAAGTATACACGTTTTCGTAGAAACATAGTCTTATAGTGTCAAAATTAGAAAGTGACATAGTCACTGGATTTGATCATGGTCAGTATTTCTAACTTCTTAAAAAGACAGTACAAAACATTATTAAAATTTGTGTTGCATAATAAATAGAATATCAAACTCAGTTTCATTTTGTTTCAAATTTATGTGCTTCATATACACACATTTATGATATTAAAATGGAAAAAAGTTAGTAACTGGAAGGGTGATCCCAGAATTAATAAATAAGCATTTTGATCAAACATATTTATGCTTTTTGTGTCTTTAATTTGTTTTAGAGTCATAGAGAAAATTTTCGGCCTGTACCAGCTGCGGTTCAGAGACTTCAGAACTACCATGAAAGTCAGACAGAACTTATCCGTAAACTTCTACAGGACCGCAGAGAACTGCTTTTACAGAATAAAAGATTATCGGAAGAAAAGATTAAAATAACTAGCAAGATGGAGCAACAAGCAAGGGAAATCAGTGAATTTAGAAATGAAATTAAATATTTGAAGTCGTGTGTGCCAAATAATATTAATAGTGTGCCACCACCTTTCGGAGAGGTGAAATTAGCTACAAGCCGTTTCATTCCTCCTGGTTCACCCAGAAAACAAAATAGATATCAGTATATTCCAAGGAAAAGGCCTCATGGTAATAAATTACATAGCAGTTAATTTGAATTAATTTTGTAAAAATAATAAATAGTTTCAGATCTAATGTCTTCGTTTTTCACATTTTACTGTAACATATAAATATATATAATAAATGTTAGTGTTTGCCTCTAGGATCCATAGTTTTTATGTATGGTTTTCACATTTTACTGTAACACTACAATTAACCATAATAAATGTTAGTGTTTGTCTCCAGGATCCATAGTTTTTATCTATGGTTTAACCATTTTTGTTGTGACATTTAGAATTTTGTAATTGATGTTAACCTGTTTTTCCATGTCATATTTCTGTGGCTGTGCAAGTAAAATTGTATTTTAAAAAATATGAAAAACCCCAAATCATTTTCTTGTTTGCCAAACAAAATAGTAATATATATTATGTAATCAAAATATGCAGAGACAAAAATTTAGAAACTCTTTTAGTGAGAACTGAAGTTAATTGTTTTACACATTTCACCGACCATCCATGAAAGGAGAGAAGAAAAAAAATTAAAATTGAAAAAAGTTCATTGCAAGTTATGAGCCAAAAGAATCGAAACAAAATATGCCATCTTCATTGAAAATATTTTATTATGTTTAAACTGCACCAGTTAATGCATTATTATATTAATTTTTCTTTTGGATTACTTTTATTTAATTAAAAAACTCCGTGTACAATAGAGCAGTATGAAATGTTAGCTAAAACACTACTAAAAAACTGGAAATGTTTTTCTCGGGTGCAGGAAATGGGATACACTCATTTCACTTGGGTTGCATTAATGTGTTGTAACTTTAATTCTGGACTGTAATTATTTACTTTTTATTTGTATTTCAGTCCATGTTTACTTCTTCAGTCCACAAAGGGACCAACTGCCACCTATTTCTGACATTACAAGTCGTCTGGCAGAGGCTCTTTCTCAGCGGGACATTGAATTGCAGACAGATACTATTACCGACACCCCTGTCCCAGATGATGCCCGACCAGCTATTCTTCTGTGCATTAATGTTTCTCGGGTTGGAACAGATGTAGCAAATGCAATGAAAGATATGAAAGGTAACAGCTATTAATATTTTCTATAGGTTTTATCTTAATTCATCTCTTCATATCAGGAATCAAGAGATGCATTTCATTAACATTGCATCCTCTTTCTGATAGTGAAAACAAAGGTGACACATGTGAGTAAAGTTCTTAAAGAAATATAAAAAAAAAAGTGGGTTAGCATTTGTCAGTAGCCCAACTTGAAAACCCACATGCAATGGGCATCGGGCTAGCAGATTCCTTGAACACTGTGTCCCACAAAATGTCTATTTACACGGAGCCACACAAATTTACCAAGGTTGAAATAATATCTAGAGATTTAAAGCTCAGTTGCTTGAATTGTCTAAAAAGAAATAAAGTTAAGAGCAATAAGTGATTAACATATTCTATGAATGTGCCAACTCTAAAATATGTTATTCACTGATGATTAACTGGTGAATTATTTCATCCCCAGTCCATGAAACCAAATTATCTCACAGTAATAGTAATTGTTGTTTCAGCTGACTACAATGTTGCAGTGGTGGTGCTGCACCACAAGGACGTCCATGTTCTGCCGAAACTGTCCAGTGTAAAGAGTTTGACAGGGACACAATTCCAGAATCTTGGAACTATTGTAGACATGGCATTCTGGAAGGAGAAAGGACTGCATCAGTGTGATATGAACCAACTGGCCATACAGAAGTTATCAGAATTTCTCCAGATGTTCATAGTTACGGAAAATTGAAATAATGTATTACATAGAAACCTGTATTAACTGGCCTTGGATTATTGTGTGAATGATTATTTCGTTTACCTGTCATTTGTGCAAGTCAG
Organism: Symmetromphalus regularis; assembly: GCA_032355785.1. Lineage (NCBI taxonomy): Eukaryota > Metazoa > Mollusca > Gastropoda > Neomphalida > Neomphalidae > Symmetromphalus > Symmetromphalus regularis. Next base: position 22,188 of record JAULBS010094562.1, on the reverse strand, counting down.
GTTGAGCGTAACTAATTTTTCATCACTGAATGAGTTTCTCAGGGAGCTGATTAAGCAGTTAACCATGGGGGTAACAAAAATCGGCTCTTAAGATAGGTGGCTGCTTAATACAGGTAATAGTGTACAAAAGTAGAGGATTTGGGAGAAAGGAAAGGTGACTGTTTAATAAAGGTGGTTGTTTGAGAAGTTTTGATTTTAGATGTATGTTACTGTTTGTGGTGATAGTCATACCTAGAGACACGGGGAACAGCACATCAAAACACCAGCAGAGCCCAGTTGTTCAAAGCATAGTTAAGCTAACCATGGGTTAGTTGAATATTTCAAAACAAAATTATAAATTACTGCAAATAGTAATTGAAGAGATATGTTGAAACTTATATTATTATACTCTAAGGTATCCATAAATAATTAAATCAGAAGTATATTTCAACTTTCTATGAAGATATTTTAAAGAGAAATATATTTTTTTTTCCATGGTTAGCTTAACAATGCTTTGAACAACTGTGCCCAGGCTTTTGCATTGTATTATAATTTAAAAAAATTAAATAAAATGCTTTTTAAACATAAGTTTACATGCTGTATAAAATGTTCAGTTCATAACCTTTTTTATACTATACGATTGCAGTGGTAAAAATAACCCCACAGGCACCTCTTAAATGTTTTGTGCTTAAAAATATTAATATTCTAAATATTTAAAAAGAAATATTAAAATAATTATACTTTTTGTTTAATTTAGTCTACTAAACCATTCATCTAAATTCTTTTTATCTTTACCTCCCGGTATAAAGTTATTGCTAGAAGAAAAGTACATGTTGTTTGTTATGTTGTAAGGGATAAAAGAAATTTTTGTGGTTTTATGTAATCATGCACATTTGGATTCACTGCATGTATAGATAGTATTAACTCATGAATGTTAAAATTAGATTATTATCCACCTGTGATCAACATTGAAATTCATAACAATCCTTGCATCAAAATGCTGAAATTTTGAAACAGTGGGACCAAGGATATTTTAAAGATTTTTAATATTGCAGTGGAGTCTAAAAGTTACGACCAAATAATAATGATGAAAAATAAATTGGTGGCTGAAGTAGAGTAGGTTATGACCTTTGGATCTGCCTGTGACATGACTATATTTAATGATAAAGATTTGATATAAGTACTTTAATTTTTGATTGATCAAGACTATACATAAATCAACCATGTGCACTATGACATTACGCCGTGTTCATAGGTAATGTCAAATATTTGTTCATATGGCATATTTTAGAATAGTTTATATACTCTATTTAAAAAATAGATTGTGAAATGGTGACATTTTTATACATTTGGCCCATTCCATGAAAATGTAACACACATGTACCATTAAAATCTGAATCTCTGAGAAAATGTTTGACATTAGCTTGTGTTACTGCCTTTATTTTGATAAGCATGAATGTAACATTATTACCAATCAAGTTTTTTAAAAGATTTATTACTATGTCAGAAAATATAAGTATGAAGTGTAACACATGATGCGGAATGGGCCTTATGTGTTTTAAAACATTCTTATTTGACTAAGTAAATGTGATTCTGTCGTTGTTTATTAAATTGACTGTCAATTTAATAGAAGTTTAATAGAAGTCTGAGTAAACATGTTTAGACAGTAACTAGATAATTTTATAGAAATCAGATGCATGTGTGACGGGAAATATGTTTAGACTGTGACTAAACAATTTTATAGAAGTGAGGCATGTGACTGAGTAAATATGTTTAGACTAATTATAAAGTTTTATAGAAATCAGATGCATGTGTGACAGTAAATATGTTTGGACAATGACTAGACAAGTCACAATTTTATAGAAATGAGATTCATGTATGACAGTAAATATGATTAGACTGACTAGACAATTTTATTGAAATCAGATGCATGTGTGACAGTAAATATGTTTACTTTGACTAGAACATTTTATAAAGTGAGATAATATGTAACTGAGTAAATATGTTTAGACAATGACTAGACACTTTTATAGAAGTGTGATACATGAGTAACTGAGTAAACATGATGGTTTAATCTGAGTGATGTATTTGACAGTTTTATACAAAATTCAATTATCCATAACCCATGGCTGCCAGAATTGGGCAGCAGGGGCGGCTTCCACTGCCCCAATAATTTGACCAGCTGAGATCAGTTTTTAAAAATGTAACCAAATGCTTCTTAATGTTTTACTATATAATTTCCATTTTTTTTTATATCAAATAACAAACAAATATTATATAGAAGCCATTGAAATTGTTTTTCCAGTATCTACATTTCAAAATTTCCCCCTAGCAAATTCGGGCTTTTTCTTGACCTTCAACATCGCTAGTCTGCCACCCCAATGTCACTATTATTCCAGCAGTCCAGTAACTAAACAGTCTTTAAAATTGATATGGTACCGACTCTTGTTTTTTGTCATCTTTCTTCTGTTGACTTCAGTGTTTATATATTTTTCATTTGTTTAGAGCAATCAAAGTAAAGTATGGCCACATTTAAACAAAAATTCCAGTTACAGATTTTTGATGCAAGATTGTCAAGATGGAAAAAGAAGTAAAATAAAAATAAAATAAATTTTGACTTGTTTTGACTTTCATGAAATTATAGACTGGTGCCATTTCCAGACATATTCATTCAGCATGAATTATTCTAATTAACTTTTAAAATTAAATATTATGTTTGAGAAGATATTTAAATTCCAACAATTCACCTTTTATCTGTCTTGCAAACATCATTGAATCTCATAGTCACTGAAAAAGATTTAAATAAAAGTGAACCAAAAAAACTGAATTTTATTTTTATTCCATTTCAACCAACATGCATATTTGCAGTTCAGTAACCATAAAAAGAGAAATAAAAAAATCTGTGGCCGTACTCATTTGTATAAAAGCAATAAAACAAATTCTCCAGTTGTGAAAACTCTTAATATACCAAATAAGCATATCTCCCTCCTACATGTATGTTGACACATTATACCTAATATTACTAAGACATGCTATTTGGTGACAGGTATATTTGTAAATGCATGTATATGTATACACTTTATCAAAAGTGTAGCAACAACCATTTTCTTCTGGTAGATACCTTTTGCAGCCATCATGTTGTATTGTTAAGTTACAGATATCATGAAATCTAATTAATTATCTATGATGTCACTGTGACTATTTTGTTTTAATATATTGTAATAGTTTCATTGTTTATAGGTGTTACTGGTGAATTTCTGATTAGGTGATGCTGTCTTCTCAAGGAAACAGAAGAATTGGTGCTGTTTGTAGGGAATCACAGTCCAAATTCTCCACTTCCATAGCATACAAGTCTGATAATCTTCTCAACTGTACTTGACCAAAAATGTTTTAACAGTTCCATACAAAACATGAAATATGCACAACCTGATAGAATGTTGAATTTATATGTACATATTAATAAAGTTATGCAGCCTTTCTGAATGTAACCGCCAGTAATTTGTTACAGTGTTTATGTCTTCACATTAATGTCATCTGATGTAACAAAGGGGTGCATCTACCAAAATGATGAGAGTGTCGGTAGCTCATGTATGTGCACTAAAGGCATTGATGACAACAATACCACCTCCTATTTTAGTTTCCCCTAAAGGTACCTTGTGGATAAATTTGTAATACATATGCTCATGTTGTACTGTAGCATTATATATTTATAAATACATGTATTGTCCTGTGATACACATGTACATATTCTCACATATGCAGATTTTGTAAGTCATTGTATTATTGTAGCCACACTTCAATATTACACTTACATTCAAGTGCCATACTTGAAGGTGCCTGTTAATTCTTGAATGTCTTTCCCAGTATGTTTGTAGTGTTGTAATACTTGTATCTCATTGGCAATACTGAAGTTGTGTCTATGCTCAGTGTTTGTTGACAGGCCATATTATGTTAGGGCTGTCCTAGAAATAGTCATGATGAAGTTGTGATGCAATCTGTATTGATTCCAACCGCCCATTTTCTTTTATCTTAACCCTGGTAAGCCTTCCAATCACATAATGTAATATGCCTTACAGGCACTGACATATAGGTTACAAACTCTATATCTGATTTTGGTTACAATGGCAAACATTAATGTGTGAAAAAAGAAAAAGGCTCACAAGGGAGGTGGAGGCATATACACCCTCCCCATTTTCTGTGGGCCTGCCTAGTGAATTAGATCAGTCAAAGTAACATATAATAAAACATTTGTTCATTTGACATATAATGTAAAAAGATTCATCAGGTATTGGTAGAACATTTTGTTTGTTATTTTTATTAATGTAAGTAATATTTACTATAGTAAGCTTTCCAGGGTTAATAAAGATTGTTATAGCATTACTCTTTCCTCCTATTAAAATCAACTCGTACTTTGTGATAATTTACGAAATGGCCATCAACCAAGCTCGAAAGTGCAAATGTAACTAATATCTAGGTCTTTTGATCAACATCTTGTTTATTGGTAAAAAATATTTTTGTTTGTTTTTCCCTCTATTTGTACTATGCTATTATTTTAAAGTCCACTTTTGTTATTATCTGTGATGCTTAAACAGACTGAAGTTTTATTGTGCTATTTATTTTCATTTTTATATTCTATTTTATTTTTCATTTTATTGTACCTTTATGACATGCATTGTTAAAATATAATTGTTTTTAGTTAAATGTTTCTAGACTCCATACTTTGGCTGCAGGACATCTGGGAGACATCATTATTTACCATTTTTGAATTTACCAATTAGCTAAAAATGTTGATAATTACAAACATGTTTACATGAAAGAAAGAATTGAAAGTTTTGAAATTAAAATTAAACTTTTAATTATATCAATATAGAAATGTTTTGCTCCAGTATATGATGCCAGCCATTGTTTATTGCTTATAGACATTAACCATTTTTTAACCATTGTTGTATTAAGTAAAATATAATTTCACTCTTTAAGACTTTGTTTAATAAAAGAAGTTGTTAGTAAATGCAATGGTTTCTATAAATGCACATTATTTCTCATTCTTACGTATGTAAGATAGAGTCATCCCATGAAAGAAAGCTATGAAAGAAATTTCTATCTTACATGACAAATCACGCAAGCGTAATAATTTGTAGCCTCCAATAAAAAAGATGCCCCGCCTCCTTCCCCAGTCTAGCTTGCACTCGAAATAAATGAATGTGAGGTACATGGACACAACTAATTATACATACAATATTTCCAAAGTAGTTATATCTGCGTAAATAAAAGCCCATATAGGGTGCAATGCCATTTGTTTGACAATCCAACGACATTAGAATCTGTACGACCAAAGGTAATGGCTGGGTCTACATGTGTGACGTCAATATTTTCGCAGCAAATATTAATGATTATGTCATATAAAACTCATATTAACAGCAGACATCTGCAACCGAATGTAAACAAGTGAATACTATTTTTATTTATCATTGAAAATAACAGATTCAAAGCGGTTGATGTGAAAGCATTTATCGACGAACAAGAAAACCGGAGTACAATTTTAAAAACCCCGAATGTGGACTATTTTTTAAAGTGTATATACACACTAGTAGTGAAACGACGTAAATGGACGGTTTACATTTACACAATGTAGCATAATTTCAATGTAGTAAACAGAAATACTGAAGAATTGTAAGTGTTGCTGGTCATCCGCAAACGGAGTTTGCCATTTTCGTATATAGAGAATTTAAAAATACAATTTTCATGTTAATATACTGTAAAATAAATATATTTGTTTAAAAAATGGCTTCCATTTTACATATTTTTTTCTGAAAAAAATGAGAGAAAAAGACTTGTATTGGGTAGGGGTGGATGGGGAAATCCCAACCTCGGGGTCACAAAATCTGGTTTTCACCTGATTTAGTGCCCCTCGGGTGGGATTTCCCTATCCTCCCCCACCCAATATAAAAGGGTCTAATAGTCTACATTTCACTTAAATTGCCATAATCAGGCTTCCATTCTTAATGGATCGTAAATTAAAATCTTGTATGTTGTCTTCCAGTTATTTTCCACCATGGGTTTAGATTTGTTATATTGATAACATGCTATAATCATATACATATACATGTACTGTATATGGGATTCTTTTACAAAAGAAATGTGCTATAAATGATACTACAAGTTCAGTAGCATAATTGTGAAGAGTTTATCATTTTTTTGTTAATCATTCATAGAAAATGCATCTAAAGAGACTCATCAGTCTCATGTATAAATGGATGTTCCATGTGGTTGAGATATCTAATACCATTACAGAATTTTTTTTAAATTATCATTTAAATCAGGGGCGTGGGGGCTGGAGGAGCTGCAATAATTGTCATTAAGCAGTAATATCTGTGGAAGTCGCTCTGATGAAAGATTTTTATTTTCCTTTTGAACTCCTTTTCCCAAATCATAGTAACATAAAAAAATATTGAGAGTGAACTATTAACCTCATTGATGCTTTTTATCTATTCCTTAACCATAAAAAATAGGAATAGACCCCAATATCATGAACCTGTAGTAACAAAAAAAATGAGATTCTGTAGTTTGTAAATTTTTATGCTAGCATTCATGATTAAGGGCCAGGAACAGGTCAATTTAGTAGTTGTTTTGTTTTTTGGTAACATTACTAATATTTCTAAGTCCCCTGAATAAAATGATACCACTCATAAATGTGTTTATTAAATAACATTAAAATATATTTATCATAAAAGATGATGGATATGGGATGCATGGGAAACATATTTAGTCTCACAGACTAAGCATTAATGTTATGATGTAATGGATAGATTTATGTTTATACAGATATAGAGAGGATTTTAACATGTTTATTCTTTGTATATCGGGACACTTTATAAACTTTTTTTGATTTTTCTACACATCTTGTATTACTGTTTTCATGTGTGCTGAATACTAGTGGTAATAACAAAATACATAAAACTTTTGAGAGAAAAAATTATATTAACTACCCACCTGGCCCTTTTGTTATAAAGCTAATCTTTATACGAGCTTAAAACAGTCTGAAGACTTCTTAACTGTGCCATAATTACTTCAGGCTTCAATAAAGATTTTAAAATCATAGGACCTAATAATAATATTATTGTATCACTTTAATAAAGCGACTTTGTAATATCACTTTAATAATGATGTAAAATGTATTGATGTTTGTAATAATATTGATAACTGGTACTGTATATATATATACATATGCATGCATATAACCTTGTGTATATTTTATGTGAAAGCAACCGATTATTAATATTAAAAATAACTGATATTCCAATTTGAATCTTTTTAATTTTAAATGAAAGAGCAACTGATTATTAAAATATAAATGATATTTCAATTTGAAACTTTTTAATTTTAAATAAAGGAGCAACTTACTAGTATTATAAATATTAAAAATAAGTGGTTTTAAATTTGAAATTTATTATGGAAACGTTCCATGAAAGTGCGACTATTAATATTAAAAATAATTTTCCAATTTGAAATTTATTACGTTTCATGAAAGACACTAATACAATTTATAAAAACATTATTCACTGTACCTCTTTCTGCCGAACTTCCCTTTTAAGTGGTTTGTTCTAATAGATATTTACATAAAAGTTATCAGCAAACTTGTATTATACCAAGTTGCTCTTCTCTCACCTACCATGCAATGTAATAATAATGAATCGTGTTATGTAATTGTATTTATTTAGTGAAGAACATGCATTGTATAAGCATGCATATTGTGTAGATACTATGGATGTTGTTAATATTAAATTTTGATATTTTAATTATACATATGTGCAGTGCACCTGAATTAAAAAAAATCAAACTAATATAACAGATTTAATAACTTATTTATTTAATGTAACATTTTTAAAAATTAAAACTAAAATTTTATTTGAAAAAAAAGTTAGTCCATCTCCTTTTGGATCTTTTATGTTCTAACATATTTTGTTATGATTTTCTTTAAAATTTTCCCTTCGTTTGTACCCTAAACTTGAAACAACTTTGTATCTTTGCTAATAAATCTATAAAATTATTTTCTTTAGGGAAAATACAGACATGAATAAAAATTGCTTCTTTGTTAATAAATTGTTGACAATGTTTCTCATGGTTTGTTGTTTTATACAGAATGTAAGCTATATAATAATAATAATTTTAGAATAATTAGAAATGTTATTTTGCCAGTTTAATGCTTACCTTTAGTTTGTATTAGTTAAAATAAGACCAAACAAAGTACGTTTATTAAAGGTTTCTTTTTTACACATGTAGCCACAGGCACTTGATGTAGGACAATATATAATTTTAACTGTCTTAATTACAATACCCCATCCACATCATATGCATAGCACTTATAGTAATGGAAGGCGGCATCACATTCATCATGGTTTTGATTGGAAATCTGTAAACAATTGCTTAAAAACCACTAATTATACATTTTTTCCCATCAACACTTACCTCTTCATAATTAAAAACCATTTTATTACTATACACAGAATGAAACAAATGCAAACATCTGAAATGAAACAGCTAGTTCAAATGACTGCCAAGTTTAAAAAAAAATTATTATTGCAACCTTAGGTCAATAGCCTATTCATCCAATTTGATATTTGCTCTTCACACACATATATAGTGTTATTGTGAGTGAGTTATCTAAGAGTATTCATGTGCTATGCAGAGGATGAAGATGGATTGGCAATTTGGGGATGAGGAATGTTTTTTATATATTACACAAACAAACCTTACACTTTTATTCATCATATATTGTGCCAATATAGGCACAAAAAAATAATTTAAAAAATTGATATACCGTATTGTCCTGTCAAGTGCCTGTGATATAGTTCTGTTCTTCAACTATCCATACAAATGAATATGGTTAATTAGTATTTGACAAATATTAGTTAAAGAAACTGAAAATATGACGTGGAATCTCCAAAAAGTCCAGACCCACCCTTTGTTTTTCCCCCATTATAATTTGTTAATAACTGGATCCTTTCCCTTCTTATCAGTGGACCACACCATAGACAATTCCTGGATTCATCCATGCACTGATCCAAAAGCTGGAACAGGGTGAGTAGAATCAACTAGCATGCGCATTATTTTACTTTTTTTTTACAATGGCTATTTTGGTAGTTGAAGGTCCATTTGATTGAAAGAATACAAAGAATATTTTTCACTTTATTCCACTTCTAGTACAAACTACCAATATGATGTTTTTAAATCATTTGAGAAACAGCCAAAGGTGATGTTATTATGAGTGTGCAACATATTTCCCATACGTTTAATATGCAACTATCATTTCAATAATCCTAAGACTCGAGCAGGGATTGTATGAACTTGTACATATTATAAGTTTGAATAACAGTGTTTCTCATCTGTCCATTATTCCACATGTTCAAACAACATTGTTACTTATCCTTATGATAAATTTCATTTTCATGTTCTTCAAATAAAACCAAGGTCAGCCACTCACAATTAGAAAATGACTATACACATACATGACATGGCAATGTTCTTACAGACCACCTAAAAAATTTACCAATCTACAGAAAGAAAGAAGTCTTATTGGCATAAGTATGATCTTCAGAAGCAGATTCATTGACCTAGTGATGAGCACACAAGAACATTACAGACAGAAATATGTTTAGAAATAGAAACAGGTAAAAGACCTCAATACATGTTAAGAGGGAAAGAATATTTTAATAGGAAAAAGAATGTTAAAAGAGATTATTTTTACTTCAAAGTAAATTAAAAGGTCACTGCAGACACATAAGCTACACTTTAACATTTGCAGAAAAGGGTCTTTTATATATACTTCACTGACAGAACAACACATACATAACTTCTGTGTACCAGTTGCTAACTACTGCCTGGAACGGAAATTAAAATTAAGGAATTCTAAACATCCTTTTTATAAAGCACAAGATTATAGGAAAATGTTTGATTAACAAAACCCCTGCAAGTTGTTTAATTAGTGATTACAGTAGTTTCAATACATACTCTAGAATATACACATCAAACTTCCTACAGGAATGTGGTCAAAATCACAAATAATAAATTTCAACTTCATTTCAGGTTTAATGGTCTATTATTTCTATAAAATGCATGAAAAGCTAAAAGAAAAGAATACAAATCTGACTAGTATAAGCAACAGTTATGAAAAGTCTGATGAAATATCATAAGATGAAAAATGTCTATGAAAACAAAGACAATTCAAGCAAGCACATAATACTTTATTTAAAAGTTACAACATCAAACGTGTTCCACATAAGAAAACAAACACTTTGAAAACAAAACATTCCAATCACGTGATGTGGAAGACCATAAAGCTCCACAGTGACCCAAGAGAATTTGGGCTCTTTAGAAATGGGTGATACACCAGGAAGTGTATCTATAGGTCCACAGTAAGATAAAATCTTTGGTAAAAACAATTATTTAAATTCTACATACAAAGGAAAACAGAAACCAACACTTGTAACCTTTAAATAAATGAAATTCTACCCTACTTAATGAATTCCAGAATACTTCAACTATCACAGTGACACTAAGTCACTAATGTAGTTCATCTAATATCACTACTTTTAATAATGAAATGAATTGTTTGTTTGTTTAATGATACTTCGGTGAGCACATTGTTTAATCAATGTCATTTAGATGTTTAACAAATATCCTTTCAAGAAAAAACATACACAACATTAAATACTTAACATAAAAAATGTATTTGTTTATTAGTACGGTATGTTAATTTTTATCAAATTTCATAATGGTTCGACTAATATGGAATATGAGTCAATTGGAATTATGAACCAATGATGAGAAAAACTTGCAACACATGTTCAATGCATATGTTTAGTATATTCCGGTACTGAGACTAACATTTAGTAACAAGTCTGCATTTTCCTAAGTCTGGCAGGAAACCAATGTGACTGTCATAAAGAGCCTTGACTACAGGTATTTAAACAAAATGTCCAAACAATCCACTAAAAGTATTTTGCACCAAATATCTAAAAACCAAACAAACTATAACACGGCAAATAGAAGGAAAGAAAAAAAGTTTTTTTCTCAATAACTGAGCAAAACGCGAGTAAAAATATAAGATTATCAAAAAGCTTTATAAAAAATTATGCAGCACCATTATAAGTAAAACAATGTATACTGATCATGGTGTTATTGGAAATGAAGGCTAACTCCTAAAATTAAAGTTGAAAATATATTTCTAATAAAATGAATAAAGTAGATAATATTTACATAATAGTTATGTAGACTACCTAAAATGGATCCATACACGACTGATGTAATATTAAAAAAACATTTCGGGTGTTTTAAATAAATTTTCAGTCAAAACACTGACTTTGTTTTGCCAAATTTCTGGATTAAATTACCATACACTGTATAATACTGTCCAATAATGTCTAAATCAGACTCAGTCTGATATTTTATTTTAAAATGTTTTTGTTCAGCATTGTTTAATCAAAATCTAACATATTTTCTCAGACTCATATAAATCCAGTTTAGACAGACAACTTTTAATTAACTTTATATTTTCTTGGGTATATAAACCATCAAAACTGTAGTGGTGATAAATTATTTTTAGGGACAGATGAGTGGGTTAATGTCATATAATATATGATGATAATACATTTTGTCTATCAATCTGATAAGTAACAAACAATTGCTACCAGAAGATGTCCATATTATTTCTCCTTCGTGTAGTTTATTTCCCACTGAAAAATCCAGACATCTAGAAGCCAGAAACCAATTAAGAAAGTTTTGTGCAAATCCCTGTTGAACGTTTTGTCCTATCTTAAATGACAGATGGAAGTCAACAAACGTTTTCAAAGCGAAACATTTATTTTTTTTGATAAAGAATAAGGATTTTTAAAACAACACAAAATAATCTTTTAAGTGCAAAGACAGTGCAAGATGATATGCAAAGCAACTAAATATTAATAACACCAAATACGTATCTGTAAGGAGAGAATTATCACTAACAAAACAGAACTAATAAATGGGTTATTTTTAATATTGACGACATTATTCTGAACAAAAAAATTAAACTAGCTCAATACAGATTTAACAGTATCAATAATAATAATAAAGAAAAACCAATTATCACAACGATACATATAGATGGCGCAAAAGAAGCACACATCAACATTTTTGTGAATTCCATATTTTTCTACAATCACAGGCTACAATTCATTCTACAAACAATAATATTTTATGCAACAATACATTTTAAAGTTTCTTATCTTCATATAATATTTTGTTATTCTACGAACATTAATAACTAACTAAATTAAAAGATAGCATTTGTAAGAATCTATGATATTCTATCATATAACATTCTATGTCATTCTACAAACTATTATTATAATTAACATACTAGATGTTGGTTAGGGTTTTTCCTTCTTTTTTTAAATGATGGTTATAAATTACTTATAATATACTGAAATATGGTTTACAATAAAATAAAAGAAAGAAAACTGACTTCAATCACTTTTAAGCTGGTCCTGACATACTAACTACGTGTATATTGTAAGCTGGTTCCTTATAGGAGCTTTGATTTAGTTGATAATGTACCTGAGCAAATAACACATTCATAATTTAAGTTTTATTATCATATTATATATTCATACACAGTGTAAGCATTTCTATCTCAAAAGCTGGATATTAAACCACTGCTCCACAATAAATAAATATAATATAAGAATGTAAGTTATTTTCCCTGCCAAAATATTATGTCAGTAAGTTAAAAAATAATGATGACCTTTATGAAGAAAAGGACCTCCTATGTATGCTGATGACAAACCCAGTTAAAATATAATAATACCAAATGATCTTATTTAATAGCTATAACTTATTTTTGTTCCAGTGTAAAAATTAGGTTCAAACAAACTGTCATGGTCATGCAACTTGGTTGCCTACCTAATAATGTGTTAGTATTAGAAAGAAAACCCATTTCAGCCACATAGGCTACTCTTTTTAATTAACATCATGGGATCTTCCTTATACATTTTTGCAAACAAAAAAAGTTTTGCATAAATGACCTTTGATAGACCAGAAATAAACCACTCAAAATAGCTGTAAAACAATACAGTTCATAAAAATCCATCTTTGCTTGAAGGATTTTGAGCAAAGATGGATTTTTAAATTATTATTTTTTAACGATCATGACATCATCCTAATCAATGGATCAATGTTGCTCCAGCAGCAATTTTGTAAACATTTGTCAAGTGGGTATTAAGATGAAGATGTTCTTTTTTTTAAGTGATCCAATTAGTCAATCAATGATTCAAACTGATAATATAGTTTGCTCATCTTTAAACAATAACAAATAAACCAAATATGAAGGAAAAAAACTTACAAATATATGACTAGTTAGGAATCAGTTTCATAAAGGACACATGCATAAAGTTGTAAAATGCCATAATTCTCTTCAGATCACCAGATCAAATTGATCACATAATATGATCATCTTCATATAATGACAAATTATCATACCAAATATGAAAAAAACTTTCAAACAAGTGTCCATGCAAAGTTTCAAAAAGGACACAACTACAAAATCTCAATACATCTTAACTTCTTTAAAAATCACCAAAACCCACAAAGTGATCCATCCCATAGCATAATAAATCATCATATCAAGGTGGGGATTAATAACAAAAATGTTGCATAGCCACTTGGTATTGAGATTACCAAAGACATACACACAAAAAAAACGTAATAAAATAATTTTGTCTTTATAAAAAATAGCGAGAAATCAAAAGAACTAACAAAATATATATCACAAGGAATAAAGTATATCTTACATGAGGACAAAATTGATGTGGTTTATTTGAACTAGCAAGTTTGGACTAATCTAATCTAAGTTTCCATCCTTTGTTCCACTCAGATACAGATTTCTTTGGAAGTGCAAAAGCTCGATTTACCATTTGCCAATTATTACCAAGTTTTATATTTACACTCTCCAATATTAAACAAAAATAACAAACAAAAATTTAAAAAACCATCACTATTTAAAGTACAAGATCACAGAAGTCCGATTAAGGCCTGATTGGAGTTTTATACAAATATTTCTTCTTTTTGAGGAAGATTGCAATTGACTACAGTGTCAGGTCAAGTATGGTCAGTGGAAAAGTGTAAGATCAAACAGCACAACTTTGATTTAAACCATTTTTAATATTTCAGCTGAATGATTTTGCTGGAACATTATTTTGAACATATTTCTTTGTAGTTCCGACTAATTTTTGAGGGGTTAAAATTTTAATTTGACTTAAATTAATTTATTACCACAATATCAAAATCAATGTCCATTTTGTTCTTTGTGATTCATACATTCTCTCCAACAGAAATTGTTGATATAATCAGTGATTGGCTATTCAGAGACATTTGCTACAACACAGGGTGAGATTTTGATGTCAAGTTTTAACAGTAGATATTGTAAGAAAAATATATATATATATAATACTGAGGAATACTAAATATACAATACATAAGGTATATTAACATATCCAATTTATTACATCCATTAAATATACCCAAAACCTAAAACACTGTGGAATGAAATTAACTTTGAATAAATATTAATACCAATGTTTTCTTTTAGCTACCCAGTGATCATAATCAGATACTATGTGCAGTTAATTTTTCATTTTTAATTCATATTACTGTTAATAACGACACTAACACTACTGGTGGCTGATTTACTAAGAATTACTAATAAATACATTTTATATTGTGCTACAAGCAAAACACAATTAAAATTATCCTTCATTTCTACAAACTATTTTAATATTGAGTATTGTTTTAAATAAACTAATTGTTAAATGATTAATCCAATTGCAAATTTTTAAACAAGCATATATATTAATAACAAAATAAAATACCCTACATAATCTGAAAATACTGTTTAATAACTAGTTAACTGCTAAATGTTTAAAAAAAATAAGAATTTCACATTAAAATAATCAAATTCCTATCAAAAAAATAAAATGTTGTTAGTAATTGTACATTTTGTATTTTAATACATGGAATGTACAAAAATGTTACTCTGAAAGTAGGATACCAAATTTATTTTGAGAAATATCAATGCTATATTTGACATGTTTTATTTTTTTATTATAGAGAAAAAAGAAGCTGTTAATATATAATGAACAAAAATAAAATCCTATCCTCATTCAAATTCAATAATCCATGTAACTTCTCTTATTTCACCAATGTTTTGCTTAACAGCATATATGTATTAACAACACAAATTACAGAAAAAAAGTCAAAATACATCTCCAATATACTTAAATAACAATAACAATGAAAAAATCCAATAACTTTGAAGAATGCTAGGAACTAAAAAATGGAGAGTGAAAAACATTGGCGTATATTTTTAACAATCCTATGTTGAAAGGAAACTCTTGATATAATGGCAGTATGATTGTTTGTTGCACATTCAAGAGGCGTCTAAAATTCTTATCACTGACCATCCTCATTTCAATGTACAAAAGCAGTATAAAACTATGAATAACAGTCAAATGTCTAACATAGTGTAATGTCTCTAGTCAAAGCTCACTTCTTTTGTGGTGCAGCCTTTGGTTGTTCAGGTACATTGGTATCTGAAAGAACAGGTTCACTTGGAGCTGGCAATTTAAATTCATTTGGTTTGACTCCCCAGATATCCTTGGCATATTCTGAGATTGTGCGATCACTTGAAAATTTTCCACAGGTGGCAATATTCATTGCACATTTTTTCAGCCATTCCATTCGATTCTGTAAAAAAAAGAAAAGAAAAAAAGATGTATGGTTTATTGGTAAGTGATTTTCAAGTCAACATGTAATATTCATAGCATTGTTACCAGACTTTTGTAATTCAGTAGCAAAATATGTAGAAAATTCTATAGATCATACCAGTCTGATATAAAATAACATTGTCTGAGACTATTCATAATATTGAAATTGCAATGTTTATTTTATTCATGAAGTGCTGAAATGGGTAGTTCTTAAATTCATGTTACTATAGATATACAATATGTGGCCAATGACTGGTGTGGTTACTGGAATCGTATATTTTGGTGGGCAATATCCTATTCATTGTGCATGGTTCACCATTTCTACCCTGTATAATACAATGATATAAAGCACACCATATCCAACTTACTTTAACATTAAGATAAATTAACTACCCCTTAACTTGAACCACCTTATTATGTGTAAGTAATTACACAAGACAGGAAAATTGTTATTTTCATGTGATTGCAATGAATAAAAAGCACCAGTGATTCTCACAAAAACTCAGCTGTGTTTGGTCAGTCATTCATGCATTCTTTCAAAATATCATGTGTTACCATACTTGCTTTCCTTGATAAAATGTCAGATACGTCAATTCAATAATTGTATTTAAGTAATCAATATTGTATTACAATATAATTCATCAACATTAAAAATCTAAAAGCAATAATGATGTGTCTGACAAACAAAACAAGATGATCAGCTGGATGGTAATATAATACCAGATTGGACTCCTTAAACCATACTTATGTTGGATCAAGCAAATTTGCTAGTGTAAACATGCTCGATTATGCAGAAGCCAGTTTATACACAGTGCACAGTACATGTGTTTAAATGAATATGTATGTGCATTTAATAACAAATTTGATTTGTTTGAGAGAATTTGAACATATATAAAATTAGATACCATAACAATATGTACCTTTCAAATATGATTTTTATGAAAATATATGTTGAAATAAATATTTTAATTCATTTGGTTTCACATTCCAAATATCCTTGGCATATTCTGAGATTGTGCGATCACTTGAAAATTTTCCACAGGTGGCAATATTCATTGCACATTTTTTCAGCCATTCCATTCGATTCTGTGAAAAAATTTAGAAAAAGTTTTTCTGTCAGACCTCTTTCCAGAGACATTTACATAAATCTGACAGTGACAGATGTTAACTCTTCTGTTACAATGGAATTCATCTTCCGACACAAACAGAGCAAATTAGGAACAAATCTGCCCTGACCTTATCTTGTCAATGAATGCATTTTTGATATGGCTTTTTGTGATTCAGAACATCTTTGTAGATTTGGGTTTCTCTAAGTCAAGAACAAAAATCTGCTGGTCTTATATGAACCTCAATGCCTGAAACAAAAAAACCTGAGTGGCATGTTGCAAGATTTTTTTTCTTGCAATTGTTCTGGTAAATTTTAGTTTATTGTGTTTTCAATGTATATTTTTAATAGAATTTGTTTATATTTTCAAGGTTTTATATTTTCAAGATTGCCGACTTACACAAAAAAAAAAAAAAAAAACCTTTGAAACTTTCCTCCATCATGGGAATTATCAAACGGTCTAGGTCAATTCAGTGTATTTTTGGTGATTATTTTATTTATATTTTTTTTACTCATTTTCAAAAGCTTTTGAAAGTTATTACTGGATTTTAATAAGTCTTGAATGTTAATTCTACTGAAGAAGTCTGAAATGAGTGGGAGAAACAATGAGAAATGTTTTAGGTGAATGGGTGCTTGAAATTGCAACCACATGGGACAAACATGAGGTAATTTTAAAACAATTTTCTAAAAATGACAGCACTGCAACTGTCTGGATCTTTTCATATGCAGTTACTAACACAATCATCTATTAGAATGCAAATTTTAATATTTGGTGTTTATTTAAATGTGTACTAACTAACATATAAGACACACACAAACATCATGTACATTAAACAGTTTCTTATTTCAGTCTGTATGTGCAAGTGTTATACATATTTGTGTGACATCACCAAAAAAAATGGGTCCATGTTTTGCTCACAACAAAGTGTTTAATATAATGGATGGAAAAAGCATTACAAAACAAAATGTGATTATTTACCAGGAACAGTTTGCTGACTTGTTCTTGGCATTTGACATAGGCATCAAAGTCTGCTAGGAGACGGAATCTAAGAAAATAAACAACTCATTACAACATATTTTTTTTTATTCTTCAGTTACTATTCTAACCAAATGTGGCAATCCACTGGAAATTGAGTTTAAAATAAACAGGATAAGTTTAAAATAAATTTTGTTGGCAGAACTCATCCAAGTATTTTAATAAACTGCTATGAAACTAAAAATATAACATTTCACATAATTTTTATTGAAATACTGAAAAATATATTTTCTCAAATAAAGAAACAAATTATATTTTTACTCTAAAAATATTAAGTTAAAACCCTTAAGCTGGATATAATTTTTTCTTCTGAGTACTGTATCTATCATCCATGAATTTACAAACATTTTATATTACTTTAATATCATTTAGGTGTTTTATATAAAACTATTTCAAGCATACCAAAAGCTACATGGTTAAATGTAACTTGAAATGTAAAGATGTCAATCTGTGGAATAAACTATTTAAAATAAAAAATAAAATAATGTGTTCTAAAATACAAACCTGTCATCATTAACAAGGTTATCAAAGATTTCACAGAACAGGTTTGGCTCTTCTGGAGAAAAGTATCCCCCATTAATTTGATCAAGAGCTTGTTTAAGTTGTGGGTGTGACTCGTAGTATTCTCTAGGACGGTAACTACAAATACAATGAAATAACAAAATACAAAAAAGTGCAAATTGGGAAATATTTATTACTTCAGGAGATATACTGTAAATCATGAAATTAATGTGTCCCTAAATTAATGTGACTGATGGTGATCAGACTAAAATGCGACATGAAATTAATGTGAGAGGCCGCCTTTTGGTATAGTACTTTCCAAAAAACACAAGTTTTTGCAGCAATCAGCTGATAATAAAATTCCCTAAAACTGAGACCACAACCATTGTTGAAATCACCTCACTACTATATACACTAATTAACTGTTTATCAAAACAAGAGAGGGCTGCAATGCGTTATCAGTGTTTATACCAACTAATTGTTTTCTCTATTTTCATTGGTGTTAGCCTATACTAATAATAAAAAGAACATCTAACCCACATCAACCGTTTTGACAGTATTCAATGCCCCTTTTTTAATTTGTGAAGCGAGTGCAGGTTGATCTTGCACCTGATAAAATCAACAAGTTTGGGTGGGCTCTCTGACCTGGCTCTTTGTTCTTTTCAACAGTACTGTTGAACAATGTTTTATTTCAGTTAATTACAACTTTAATAGTGTCTGAGCATGCTGTTTCTGCTTACAGAAGTAATACATGTTTTAACACTTTTGTGGGCCCTTTGGGGAAGTCTTTTCTTCTTCGTCTGTTTCTTCTTTCTTTTCTATTCTTTAAAAATATAGTAGTGATTTTTTATAATTTTTTTAACTGGGCTTATTCACTGATTTGGGCTCAGTTCTTTAAATATGTGAAATGAGGAGCATGGACTTATTTTATTTTTTTGTTTTGTTTGAAGACCTATCATATAATTGTGCACTATTGTTAGAAATAAATGCATTATATTATTAATGCGAATAACACGGACGTGCATTTTTCGCATTAATATCATGATCGCATTAATTTCAAGATCTACAGTATTTATCAAACAACTTAAACCAGAAATAAGGCTTAAATCACCTAAAAACAACAACCTTAAGTTACTCTGATTAGGTACTAACCCCCCCCACCTCAAAAAAAATAAACAACCGAAAACAATATTTATCAATGGTCTTAAGGTTTATCAGTTTTTCACTTAACCTTTAAGTCAGCTCCTGACCTGACCTAACGTTTTGCTAAACGATATAAGTAAAAAAAATCAGAAATAAATGGCATCTATTCAAAGAAACCCCCAAATTTCATATGTTGACAAAAAAGGAATTTATGGCAGGATATGATTGATTTATATATTATGTATAAACTAAAATCATGTAGAGACATACTTTGCCAATTCTTAATATATAAAAAAAAAAAACCAAAACAACACCTTAGTGTCCTTTTAAAATTCTGATCGTAATAAGCATGTCAAAAGATACCAGACCTTCATGCTCACCTTGTGGTGACACTTTCAAAACAGGGTTTAATACTACACCAGATGCTACATCATGTCATTCATGTGACTACTATGAACTGGTGGGAATCCCAGCGACTGATAATCATGAAAACTAGAAAGTTGTAATACTGAAATAGATCAAAGGGCTTCTAGAATTTGTTTTTAATCCACTATCCGTTGGACCATTGATTTTCAAAATTCACTAGCCCGACTTAAAAAATTCACTAGCCCTACCTCCTAAAAATAAAACTCAAACTTGATGATCGGATCGACATTTTGAAGGAATAATTATATTTTTTTACAAAAAAATGCACCCCGATTCATTGTTAGATTAGTGTCACCATTTTCAAAAACAAAAGAACACAATAGATCTATCAAATAGCGACCTACAAGTTTATTTACAAAAAATGCCATGTGCGATCTGATTGTTTCAGACTTCGTGGATGACTGACTCGGTTGGAGTAAGACTAAAAACTGACAACCAAAAGCAAAATAATCATTACCTTCAATGTAATAGGTAACAATGGATAAATTATTTACTCATAATTTATTTTTAACGATAAAAAAACAGAAAAGTTTGAAGAAAACAAATCTCTGTAGGGAAGCATTTAGCACTCTTCTGGATATTACATTTTGCCAGAAACAAATATTGGACTGCATTTTTTTGCAGATTAAACTAGCGAGTTATCTGACGTGTTCCAGGCTAATAGTAATAATAGTTGGACTTTATTTATTGAAACCAATATGTCAAGTGCTTGTTTTGACCGGAAGAAAAAAAATCTGTAGGGAAGCCATTCGGCACTCTTCGGGATATTACGACATCTTGCCGGGAACAGAAATCTTGCCAATCTTGGACTGCGTTATTTTGCAGATTATGCTAGCGAGGTATTTAATGTGTTCCAGGGTAATAATAGTCGGACTTTATTTATCCAAACGAGTATTTCATTTCTGTTTTTTCGTTCGGTTTTCTTCTTCCTTTTTTGAAATTCCACTAGCCGTCGGGCTAGTGAAATGTGATTATTTGGTAGCCCGACCGCAAAAACCACTAGCCACGGGCGTCAGGCTACCATATTCTAGAAATCCTGGGATCAGTGTTAGAAATACCCTTGGTAACACAAGCTTACGTTTTTCTCTCAGACTTATCACAAATTTTAGCTTAAGATATTTGATAAATGCCAACTCAAGATTTTAGCATAGCTTGTCGAAACTGGAGTGTTCGAGAAAGAATATTAATTTATGGTTTATAAAAATAAAATAAAATTTTAAAATATATTGTATACTTGAGCTTTTAAAATTAGCCAGCTGTATCACCCACTGTATGTGATCTTTTATGGAACAGTACATTTAACATTTAAAGATTTTAGCAGAATGATGTAAATATTACACAGATGTATCCTGAAAACAATATATCAGTTGCAAATCTACAAATTAGTAATAATCACAACTGTCTTTTCCAATTTCAAATAACTTACTAAGACATAATTCAGTCAAAGAAAATAGAAAATATAAACACAAAGACCTTTAAACTTACCCTCTTTTGTTGAGTGCATTCACTTCTTCAACTGTCATTCCAAATATGAAGATATTCTCTTTCCCCATTTCTTCCATCATCTCAACATTAGCACCATCTAATGTACCAATTGTCAATGCACCATTGGCCTAAATAAGTATCAAATTTAAAAAATCAGAACAATGTTAAATCCACATTAAGTCTATTAAATGTAGTGGTCCTATTAGTAGTATGTGGACATCAAAGACTAGTAGATGCTGTTTTACTTGTAAAAATATTTAAAATATAATAACTGTTACTACTAACCAAAAAGAGTAGCCCATGAGGCAGCATTTTTCTTCTACAGACAATGTGTCACATACTATAAGCTTGACATTTAATATCTGTTGATTAAATAAGGTGCTGCGATGTCATTAAACAGTATACTTAAACATACCAGTACAGTTCCATGAAACAAAAACACACCTTCATCTGATTATATGATCAACTTTGTCAAGAATGTGAAAAAAAAAGAAGACTAATACATGCTAAAAACATATACAGGGTGTGCACTTAACAATTGCCCATGGCGAGTCAAAATTTCTTCAGGCAAGTCAAAACCTTAATACGTGTCGCCCGAATGGCGACCAAATTTTTTCGCTTATTGTATTATATATAAAAATACAAATCACTAATGTTTGTAAGGGATCGGAAAGTTATTTTTTATTTATTGTTTTCAACTGGTTTCCTATTAGTATCTG